>WBND01000485.1:164203-178786 GCA_013398595.1 Tychaedon coryphoeus
TTTTTTTTTTTTTTTTTTTTTTTTTTTTTTTTTAACTTCTTTTACAAGAAAATGGGATCAGGCACTTTGAAAGCCCTGGTGTTTATTCCGGGAGAAATCCATCCAAGACAAGTGAGCCGTCAACACCTACTTCTCAATAAACAACTGTCGGGGTTTTCAGTAAATGAGGGCTGTGTGTGGGGGTATGTGTGTCTGTTGGTTATTTAATTGCTCCATGAGTCTCCCTGTATCCCTAGTAACCCTCGTGTTTTCATTTGAGTTACACCAAAGCTTTGCAGCGTTATTCCCCAAACTGCTCCTGCTCCTGAGGCAGGATTGTTAGAAAGCAGCCTGGCTTTGTTTGCTGCTCCTGTTACTGTAGCGTGGGCAGAAAATTGAAACAGGCACCTGTGACCCTTCCTGTGTGCCGCAGAAAGGATTTTCTGCTGCTCTGCTGCTCCCTCGCCAACACCTGTGTTAAGCCTTGCTCTCCTCAATGGGCCACACTTTAAATCTTTGCTCTCAGGATAAATTGGTTGGAAGGGAAAAAATTTAGCTCTTTTCTAAAAAGGCACAATTGCTTTAGGTCTTGATGCTTGCCTAACAAACAAGCTGGTGCAGCACACACTTCAGGTGAACTTTGCATCTTGCCTACTCCTTATCTAACCTGCCAGTGGGGGAGAGATTTCTCATCTGTGTCCTGAAGTTGCTGCCCTAATAGGACTGGAAATCAGATCAGTGTTGCTTAAACTAAGTCCCCTTACTTCATGGGAAATGTGCTCTTCTTTTTTCTTTAGCAGTTAGACAGGGTCTTTGGAGGAGGTGGTGAGCTAAGATGGTCAAAATTTAATGAGTTTCATCCAAAGTTTTGTTCTTAATGTTTTCCAGTCTGTTTTCCTTTGAGGGAATCCTCACTTCAGAAAGGTCTCCTCAGACTGGGAAAACACTGAAAAAAATCTCTGAGACATCCTCTTTACTAAAATCATGACTTATATAATGCTAGTAGAAGCCTGTTCCAAATTTGTGGTTCAGTGTTGCCCAATAATCACACTGGGGAAAACTGTCACTGGGCTCATCAGACCAGGGAATGCTGGAATCAGAGGCAGATACAAGAACACAACAATGATCTCCAAAATCCTAGATCATTTAGACCATGCTGACTACCACAGTCCTGACAATTTTTCCTGGTCAAATAGAAAGAAGTGAGAAGAATGATAAATTGGTGACGGAAAGAAAGAAGAGGGCATGCTGGTCCTCTAAAGGATGCCTAAGCAAGGGCCAAACTTGGTCCAGCATCAGTGTGGTCAAAATCCACAAACCACGTGAGGAGACTCCTGCTGCCTATGCCCAGATGTCTGATATCAGGCACTGTGCACTTCCTAGAACTTTTCATACTCATAAATTGTTTTTTCCCCTCTGCTGAGCCCATACACCTGGAGCAGAGGGACCAAGAGTCAAAACTATGTCTACAGCATACAGTATCTCAAACCCCATTTAATCTCAGCAGACAAAAGCCTTTCTAATCTCACAGTCCTCATCTGCACTTGTCCTAGAGGACTGTGTAATGAAGTGCTCATTAAAGGTGTGGTGATGGGATGAGTCCTCTCTGGTAGCACCACAAATAGGTCAGAGATGCTCTTTTTGGAAATAACCTACTGAAGAAGCAGAAGGAAAGGGTACCTAGAGGCATGTGGTGCTGCTGCTCTGTGGACAGAAGGAAGCTGTTTGAGCTACGTTCTTCCTGTGGTGAGCTGTCCTACCCTGTGGTTAACAGAACACCCCTAACTTGAGATTTTACTGATGAGTAAACCTCAAAACACCGGGCAAAGGTTTGAACAAGAAAACAGAAGTGTGGTCATCTGAACAGCTTGACCAGCTTGAATCCTGGTAATAGATTTGTTCTGTTCCCAGATGCCTGTTAATACAATGTGGCATTTGCAGAGGGACTGCAAGGAAATGTGACATCTTGTAAAAAAAGACTGAGTTTAAGTGCAATTGTGTGCATAACTGTGCTCTTTGGATTAGTTTTCAAAATACTTCCTTGTCTAGTAGCAGTGAAGAAAGGCACAGAGACTCAGCTGCTCTTCCATTTGTCCCAAGAAAAAAAAAGAAGACCAATTCATATTAAGACCTTGTGATATTATGAATTGTTGTTGAGGAATGAAAAATCCTCTGAGTCAGGTAGGAAGGATGACTTTAGACAACCCCATAATAAACCACAATTTTGATCAAAATATGTTTTAAAAAAACTTCAAGGAACTCTGTCAAAAAAAAGAAGTCTGTAAACTTCAATCCTTTGCCATAAACAGGTTGACCCTCTGTACATTTTATTGCTCGGGGAATGCTTCCTAAAGACATTTTTAAGGGTGTAGTTCAGCCCATTTGAGTCTGACAAAGAGCAGCAGGAAAGGGATTAAAAGTCTACCACAAGACACTGAGGTCAGTCAGACTATCTGCATCCTACCTCCCATTGAATGTCTAGTTTGGGTGCCTAAATTAGCTTCTCAGGCCTAGATAGCCAGCAGAGAGAGTTAGCATGCCTGATGTCCTCTCTGGAGGCCTCATGGGCTGAAGGGGGAAGCCAAGCTCCTGGACCAGGTGCTGGTGACAGAATTTGGTGGCATAGCCACACTTTTGAGAATTTTTGCTCCAGCTGATGAGCTGCACCAAGCTTTTCTACAGATGGAGCTGGAGGACCAATTCCTGCAACATTTTAGCAAGTGCCATTCCAAACCTGACCACGGTCAAGTGCCATTCCATGCCTGACCAGGGTGCTCCAAACTACATCTTGGCTACAAACAACTCAGTCATGTGAAGGAACCTTAGATCTGAAAGCCAACCTGAATTTCCTACTTTTTCTCCAACTCTATGACTCACTTTCTGTGGTTCCTGAGTTAAAACTCTGTTTCTGGAGGGAAGGAGCCCCAAAAGCATGAAGTCTTTGCTTTAATCTCAGCCTTTTCTCTGCCTTGCTCACAGCAAAGCCCTGGTGAGCAGCAGAGAGCCCTGCTGAGCTGAAGCCTCTGCCTGAAGTGACCCCTCCTCTTCAGACAGGAGATGCACAGCAAATCTGTAAAGGAAGAACACCTAATTATATTGCACATGTTCTAATTTAAGTTGCTGTACATTGCTGGGAGGTTGAGCATAAGAAACACAAGGTCACTTCTTGCCTGCCATAGTATCTTCTACTTCATGAGAAGATGATAGACCTGATAGCTTGTCCTGGTACAACTATCTGAAGGGTGGGTGACTGGGGATCTTCCTCAGGTTTCATTCAGTGAGACTAAAACCCATCCTTTAAAACTAAATGCTCACCAACACACTCATTCACACACACACCATGGCAGGTAGAGAACTGCAGGTGTGCAGCAACAGCAGGTGCATGGATGATGCATTTCACTACCTCCACAAAGTTAAAGTCCTTAAGGAGAACACTCTCGTGGGTTTGCAGCACAGAAATCACAGTCTTGTAAGTATGAGACTTCCTGGAATCCCAGCTGACAGGCTGTGAAAAGGTGCTGCTGTGCTGAAACACAGATCCATGCTATTCCTCCTCTGGCAAACAGGGATTCCAGCTGTGTCTGTAACAGGCACTTTAGATGGCACACTCAGACTCATACAGCAAGGTATCAGTTTGTTTGCACTCCAGCCAGATATTCATTTATTCAAAGTAATGTTCATCTAGATTGTAGAATGCCTTGGAAATGTGAACGTGTGGCCTTGGTCATGGGAATCTTCATGGATATCAGCAAAAATGAGTATGAGGAGTACTCACTAAATTGTCCCTTTTGCACAGGTCAAGGAATATGAAGTACTTTGGGAAAATCACTGAGCCTTAGTATTTCCATCTGTAGTGGGATAATGACAGCTACTTCTTTCATGAAGTGCTTTGAGATCTATTTAAGATTGACTTTAGGTACCAGCCAAGTCGTTTTGCATTGTGTGAATGATACAGAGATTTAATAAACTTTTGTTACTTGTTTTCTCATTGGTTTGTAGCCATCTGCTCCACATGAATATACTAGAACACTGATTTTACTCACTGAAGTAATATTTTTACAAAATATAGATCCATGGTTTTATATAGAGAATGGCATGCATATCAATAGGAAAAGAAAACCCATCCAAACAAAACATAGTCTGGATATACTTAGTAGTAGATGCCACCAGATGGGAATATAGATGATGAGGAAACTAATAATTTAATTTTTAATATCTGTTGCTGCAGTCCACCCATCTGCATGTTTGTCAGCCAAATTTTTTTTGCCATACCTTTTGTACCAAAACCCAGCACAACACTGCCTTCTCTTTAAATATTCCTTTTGTCAGTAAAAGTAAATGCAAAATATGTTACATGTGGAGAAAGAAGTGTCAGGAAGCTTTATATCTCTTCTCTCTTTATCTCTGGAGATATTAAGCATGCAAGAAAGCTGACACTCTCAATTATGCCTTACCTATTCCAGAAGAAAAAAAAAAGGGGGTGAAGGGTGACAAAAAAATTTACTGTAATAAATCTCATGACCTATAGTCAGGGAAAACGTGAATTCTCGGATATCCATAACAAGCTGAGCAGGCTGCAGCAGCAGAAATTACAAGTGCTGCCCACTGAACTAAATTCTCTGGCACTTTAAAGTGCACATTTACCAGCTTTGCCCTTTCCACAGTATTCCACAGGGGCCACCCATAGCAACTGCTGATAAGGTCGTGTGCAGGATGGGTGATGAATCTGCCCTGATCTCACAAGGCTGTTGTGTCTGGTACCAGGAAATAGATATCTGTGTATCCTTAAGAGAAATCCTTAAAGAGGGATCATGCAGAGCTGTGTGTATTGTCTAGTGGGGAAAAAAAAAAAAAAAACTAAGGGGAAAAACACTGAGAAAAAAGATAATACCTATTCAGTATTAGCTAAATACTTAGGAAAAAAAATAGATTCTTTCTTCTAAAGATGTTTAAAGCAGTAGCTGAATAGTTTTTGCAACTGTGACTTCAACATATGCATCCTTTTTGTACAGTGGTTTGGGATTTAGCTTTTGCCCTTTTTTCATCCCCAACACCCAAAAAAACTCCCCAAAACACCCTTCAGAACACCACCTGTGACATATGGATTAAGGCAGAGGTATCCAACTGTTCAGAGCTCTGCATTTGGGCTCATATTTTGAAACTGTGATGCAGCATACAGAACAGCAGAGAAATTAAAACCAGAAAAGACTAAATCAATATGTTCTTCTATATTTAAAACATAGGGGAGAAAAAAGGGGGGAAAAAGAAAAAAAAAAAGAAAAAAAATGCTTTGGGTTTGCAGTGTTTTAGAGACATCTTTGAGGCTCAGATCCAGATCAGGTGTACTTAGTGCCTCCTTTTAAAGCTCAAAGCCAATTCTCAGCTGTTTGGCAAGGACAGTCAGTCTGGAGGAATATTTCACACAGATTTGCCTCTCAAAAGTCCATGCTCAGCCAGATCAGAGGAATGGCAACAGAAATCACAGCAGCTTTCCCTGTGCCAGGTTGGTAGCCTGAGTGTGCTGAACTGGTGGATTTTGGCATCTCTTGTCACTGCAGGACCAAGTGTGGTGCAACACTGCCCATCTTTTTTTTCCAGAGGGAACCACATCTCACTGGGCTTGCCAAGACAGAAAAGCCCTTCCTAGTAAATCAACTCTGTCTTACCCATGGGACACACTGCTTTACAGCAGCAGGGAATATGGAAAGTGAAATTAATTCCTAAAAAATGTGAAATATTCTTTGTGGTCCAAGGATGAGGAGGAATTGTTGGACAAATCCAGAACTGAGGTATGTCTAGGGATGGAAATGATTCCAAGTGAAGGGAGAAGAGACTCTGAACAGCAAGATTTATTGTGCTGGGATATAGACTCCCAGAAGAAGGGGCTGAAGACACATTGCTGGAATTGCTAAACACCAGGTTGGACAAAACACTGGAGTATCTAGAGAGGTTATATAGTTGCAGATTTTTAAGGCTAGAAAGAACCACTTAGTCAAACCTCCTGCATGACTCATACCAGGGGATTTGCCTAAATGTATTCCTGTTCCAAGTCCAATAGCTGTCAGAAAAACACCCAGACTACTTTTAAAAGAAACTTCCAGCTCTAGAGAACTCATTGATTTCTGTGATAAGGTGATCTCATGATTATTTGCACACCCTCTTAAAGTGTGAACCATGTTTTCATGACAGTTTTCCTAACTTCAAACCCTGTCTATCTGCTAAACTAAGGCCTCTCTCTGGCATTGCTACCCCCATGTATTTTTATTCACTTTGATGTGTATCTCAGATGCTTATAACACCAGGTTCACCTCTGCTTTAGCCAATCTCCCTCTCTCCTCAACCAGCTCTTGGAAACACTTATATTCTGCCAGCTCTTCCAATTCCAATCCTTCAAAATAAGTACATCTTGAAAAGGAAGAGGCATAGCTTTCCTTCCTTAGCAATGGGCAAGTGCACTTTGATATCTAAAACATGTCCTGCTGCTTGTGATTTACCCCATTTGCCAAGCTCCTTGGATAGGAGATTGTACCTTCAGTGCCAATATATTAATACACCTTCTCAACTAGAGCATGCAGTCAGTATTTAAGAGGAAGCAAGAGCAGGGCTGGAAATGGTTTTGCTTTGTCAACATGAACAGAGAAAAGAAATGCACCTAAGTGAGTTACTAAAACAAAGGCAATTAAAAGGGCAATGCTCTGATGTGCTGGTGGAACCATACCATGGCTCTCTCTGGTCTGACCTCAATCTCAAATTGAGTGTGTGCATAGAAATCACTACATTTCTGCACGGGTTCTGGACTGTGAGGGTTTCTCCAGAGCAGATTCTCAGCATGGGACAGGCCACTTTTTACCTAGATGCTCTCTTGATGCCAGTCCTGTTCTGGATGCTAATCCCAGGAATTTATATTAAAACACTACATATTCTGTCTCATGGGTGTGAGACACAGGGCTCCATTTTACACCTGATTTGTTGAAGCTAGAGAAGTTTGGGAGGTCATTTAAGCAGTAAGCTGTGCTCAGGTTGTTTTGCAATCTTCCTGTCTAGACCACATCTGCCTGCCCTTTCTTTTTCTGGTCTATGCTGCTGTGGATTTATATGTGTAGAAGACAAAGCTAAACTTGGTCAGAGCCTTAAAGTGATGCTGTTGTACATTAATAAAACTGTATTTAACCTGGTGATATTGTGAAAACTCTTAAAAATATTTTGAAAGTATAAAAGCAAAGGACAATTAAATCTTGGGATCAGCTCCCAAATGGATTTGCACTGGACATTCACACTTAATAAAATACAGAAAATTGCATTTTATTTTGGTACATAAATACTGGTAGTGGGGGATTGTGACGTTTAGAAGAGAGAATCACTCCACCAGAAAACTCACTTCAGCAAAATGATGCAGTCCAGTTGAGCCCTTTTTATGATCTGAGAAATGACTGTTTTTATAGCACACTAAATAAACCTGCTATTTGAGCTGGAGGTTTATTAGTAAAGGTGATTTTGTCATAGCTGGGGAGGGAGGGGAGGAAGAAGAGATGAGGGATGAACATCAAAGCAGAGAGAGGTGTCGTTCAGGAAAAGCACAGCAGTGTCCCAAAAATGCAGTGTCTGTCATCATCACCTCCCCTAGCATCACCAGAGACATTTTATATCACCATTTTGTTGTTTTTGTTGCTCCAGTACATTATTACAAGCCTGGTTACTGGTAAAGATTTGGCTATGGGTGTAGTGAGGAACCTGGAAAAACATCTGTGTGGAACAGTTATCTGCAGGGAGCCAAATCCAAGGGCTGGTAAAATTGGTTCTTATAGGAGAGCAGTCATATTTAGCCAGGGCAGCTTGTGATTTTGCAGCTGCCCAAAATCATCTCTTCTATGGTCTTGAAAGAGTCTTGCAGCTGAGCATTTTTATTCCAACAGAATATGTCCATGCCCCAGGAGTCCCAGTGCAGTTCTGGGCATCCTCCTCCATACCTGTCTTCCATTATTCCTTCTTTAATTTTATAGATTTAAAATATGGATGGAAGACAAAAATCTGTGTCACAGGGGCATCATCTCTAGTCCAGAAACAGAGATGTCTGCCACACTTTGGCCTCTTCAAGGTGTGCAAAGAAATTTCCTCAGCTATCACTTCCTGAGGGTGCCACTGGTTCTAGGGAAAAGGGGAGAAGGATCACTTTTTATATGACAACAATGGTGAAAAGTAGTCATGTGTTATGGGGAAAGTGGAGCATAAATCTCCTGAAGCCCCACTCATCCTGTTGCCTTTTGCAAATGGAACAGGCTCCACTGCATGTCAGCTTGGACTGTTCCTATTCCCATCTGTCAGAAAGGTATTATTTTACTGATGGAAACTAAGCAGAATCCCACTTTGCAATCTGATCTGAGACCAGCTTTTTGGGAGATCCCAGACCACATCCTGTCTCTGGATGTGTACAGCCCACAGCACCTGCTGGCTTTGCTCGAAGCACGGTGGCTCTTTGGTGTGCGCCCAACGGAGCCAAAAACTCACCACCTGTGGCTTCTCCAGGCAGATTTTGCAAAGGGCATGAACCTCCCACGTTTTGGTTCAGGTTGCTGGAGTTCACCACTTCACAGTGAATTTGCTGAAGGCACAAGGAATGCTCTCATTGAATTCATGGGACAGGACTCAGATCTTCATTCAGGGAGGTTGGAAGACACTGTGTATTTGACCTGTCCTGCAAATTTTCAAAGGGTTTATAACCCAGCTGTGCCTGATAGATGTTCTGACAGATTTCTGGACCTTTTGCTAATGCTGTTGCACATTTAATACTTCATGCTAGACCTTAGCTGCAATCAGAATGCTTTGAAAGAATTAATCTGGCGGTCAGTAACTGCTAAATGAAGTGCATGCTAAAAGAATGATGAGCTAACTGACTGCAGCTCACAGCTTTTATGAGCTTCTCTAAATGCCTGTTTTCAGGTGAATTCAGCATCTCCTTGACATTTAAGGACTCAATTTATAATCAAATTATTTAACTCTAGTGGAAAGAATCACTGGCCTCAATGGAAAAGCCATTTATATTTCTCCCATCCCTTGGAAGAGAAAGAGTATTCAAGGTAATGCTGCAATACCTATATTAAATGAAGGATAAAAGAAACCTTTCAATGCAAATTAAGAACTGCGGGCTTTAAAAAATTACAACAGAAACCTAAAGTGCACAGCTGTTAACATCCTTATTTCCAATTTAGCAATCTCAGACATGCCGAGGGCAACTAAGCTGGTGAAAGGCCTTGAGGGGAAGCCACATGGGGATCTGCTGAGGTCACTTGGTCTGGTTAGCTGGAGGAGACTGATTATCATCCTAGAAAACACCACAAGTCTTTCAGAGATTAATACCCCTTACTGCTCCCATTTCTGCAGGTCCCAGTCTGTCTTGGGATCCTTCTGCTGTTTTATTTGTCTGAGCCATCGTACACATGTGCATTGACCCCTATAACTTGAAATTACAGAGGAAAGTGGAAGAGCAAGATGAGGTAGAAAGTTGGACAAGCAATGTCATAGTTACTGGTGAGAGCAGATTGAGTTCCACAGGAATTAACCATTCCTGAAGGGATGGAAGTTTGTTTTTTTAAACATTAATAATAAAGCCTTAATATCGCTCTTGCAGTTAAGTTCATTAGCAAGGGTTTTGAACAAATGAAAGCATTCAGCTCAGCAAAGGCACCTTGCTCTGCAAGCGCTGGCTTTGTGGATGTAATGTCTGAAACATTTGCCTAAAAATCCTTGCACTGGCTTGAGGCCAAGCAAAGACCAAACCAGGGTGATCTCAGCAGCTGAATGGGGAAAATTGTATGAGTCCTGTTGTAGTCCACCTTAGCTGATGCCCAATTGTTCTCTTCCAGCTGCCTAAACCAAGGCAGCAAACAGTGTTATGGTTAAACACGATATTTAAACCACATTGTTATGTTGGTGATGATGGGTTCTTTGTTGGAGATGACAGAAAAATCCCATTGTTTAGAGTTTTCCCAGACTCGGTGCTTAATACAAAGCTCTGAAAAGAACAGGGTTGTTTAAACATTTGATAAAGAAAATATGTGCAGCAATGGGTCTATTCCACCAGTAAGGAGCAGATCAGCCTGCAGCTCCAAATCCTACCTTCATAAATTCAACATGTTGTTGCAATTTGACAAAATAAAATCCTCAATCCCTCTATGTGGAAAATAGAAGTGTCTGAAAAGCAGCAGAAGATTGAAACAGTGTGCAAATTACTCAGTTTAAAGCTGGTAGCAAAATGAATTTGGAATAACTTTGGAATTTCTGAATTATTTAGAAAATCAAGACGCTTTACCAGGAATGCATGAAAAATTACAATTCACAACCATGTGAGCATCTTTGGACTGTTCAGTAATCTCTGCATTGATTTGTGTTTTCCTTGGATAAGTGCTTTAGACAAGGTATTCTCAAAACAATCATGATGCCAAAGCCTGAATTTCAGCTTCTCTGTACTGATACAATCCCACATACACACTCCACAGCCTGGGATGTTTTGTCTGGTGAATGGTCACAAAGAGATGTTGCTTGGCTTTTAATTAACCCACTCCCACCCCATGCTGTGTCATGCTCTCATGGGCATTTTTGCATTAATTCCTGCCTCTCTGTGTATGTTAAATGAATCTTCAGGGTTTGGAACCGCGTTGTCTTTAAGGTCACTTCTAACCTAAACCATTCTATGATTCTGTGGTCCACAATCCTGTGCAGCATGGTGGTTGTTTGGGCTTTGTTTGGGCTCTTTGAGACCCTGGGAGCTGTAGAATGAAAAAACTCTGGGAATGATAAATTTGCAACGGTACCCTGGAAAATCCCCTCTTTTGGAACCTCAGCAATTAATATTATGTTAGTGTTGCTAATGTGCTTTCTGTTGATGTTTCAATTTTAATTAAAGCTCCTACATCAGTTTTGAGCTAGATTCAGAGGAGGTCTTCAGAAGGCACCACTGTTTGTACTTCAGAGAGTGTAATTTTCTGGTTTGTATCCCTCATCCATGCCTAGAGACATTGAGGACCTGAAGAAACTCCCAAAAACATTTTAGAGGCTTGCAATTATGAACAGACTTGACTTGATCACAGGCTCCTCACACCTCATGTCCATGACTGCTCAACCTGTAAGTCATCAGACCAAAGTTATATTTGTCTGAGCCTGCTGCTCCTCCACTTGGCATCTTTTATTCACAGAGTAATTCTGCCTTGGGAAAGCTCAGTGCACTCACCAAAAGACATGAAATATCTCCAACCTGGAGCTCTGATTAGAGCCTGCAAGTGAGCAGTTTACAGCCATCCCATTGGGACACAAGGGGAAATGCTCAATTTTGAGCAAAAGTATGAGCTGAGCCAGGATTATTTATTAATGTGTTGGAGCTAGAAATCTCTTTTTTCCCTTTCTTTCAAAGGGTTTTTTCTCTAGTAACATGTGTTCATGCATGTCCAGGAAGCAGAAGCTAAAGAAGAGAAAGCTTTTTTAAGGGGAACAAATAACTTGGAGATTCTCCAGCTTTTAGGAACTCAGGACAAGGACAGGGACTGATTTTTCAGAAGGCAGGTGCCCATTGCATTTTCAGTCAGTGCCTGCAGATTTATTCATTCAGCCTGGAACATCTCAGGCTGACAGTTTGCTAGACACCAAAGTTATAAGGATTATCTGAAGGACTTTTGGGTATAAACCCCAGGTAAGCAGGTCTGAATTCAGGCCTGCCTTCCCTCTGAGCTGGCTGGGTGCAGGCAGGTCCATTCTGCATGAAGTCCCTCTGCCACAGCAGACTGCTGTGCCTGAGCTGATTCCATCCTCTGCATGGCTGGGAGACAGCACCTGGGGATCCAGCACCTTGCCATCTCAGGAGGCAAAGCAGAACAAGTACCCTCACACATCACAGCTTCACCCCATGGATTTCCAATGACATGCCAGCTCCTAGATGGCAAAATTGATACCAAAATATGCTTACAAGTTCCTAGACCTCACAGAGGTTTTATATGATGCTTTGATGAGATTTGCTCTTGCTGGTGAGGCAGGGGTGACCCTGAGATAAAAGAAATACCCTGATTTTAAGTGACTTTATGCATTTAGGGAAGAGTTTCGTCTTTTTCTTTCCTTTTTTATTTCTTTTCTTTTTTTTTCCAATTTTGTTTCCATCCCTGTGAAGAAGATAACAAAGGATGGTATGTCCCCAGAGCACACTGATGTGTCACTGTGGATACCAATCCCCACAGACGCTCCTGATGTTATTAATTTTTAAAACAAACTTGCTGATTGAGGTTCTGACTGCCTTTAAATTGTCTCTACAAGGAGACTGTGTACTAATTAACCCACAGAAACAATCAATGATGTACCTTTTTCAAGTTTCAGGGTGATTAGAATATGAAAATGAAGAGCACAATGGTGCAGATGTTTTAAAATCACAGCAGACAGCAATTAGTGACATGGGAACCAGCTGCTTATCTCTCCAGATAAAGCCTCTTAATAGGGAATTACACTTGAGGAGCCATTACACAGATGGATCTGCGAATGATTTAAAGAGGGGGCGTTGTAGTATTAACTTTGATTTGCAAGCCAGATTCTTGACAAGCTTTATATGTGTTACCTCCTAAAAAAGGTGCATTTGGAGTAGGAGGGAACCATCCCTTTAAGCACTTGGATTTTTATTTTTTTCAGGTGTTGGATTTCTCTAAATATATATTTTATTGAAATTATTTTTTAAAGTTCTTTTTTTTAAATTTGGATTTTAAAAAAATCGTTATTATTTTACTAGGCTGTTGATTTTGTTGCTGACATCTCCTTCTAATTTTTGTGTTTGGATTGGAAACAGCATGTGGGTTTAGATGGAAGCTCAGTCAAGAGAGCAAGTATGCAGACAAGCATCCTAAAAGAGTCCCTGAGGGGTGGATTCTGCTGCTGGGTGCTACCTGCAGAGTAGGGTGCTGCCCCTCATGGGAGTGGTACAGTATCATCTCCTCAGCTGCAAGGGCTGCATGCCAGAATAAAACTGTTCTGGGGAGCAATCTGCAGGTGCAGGGTTGCACAGGACTGGAGGCACAGGTATAAATATACAGCATAAAACCTCTTTTTGTCTATGACCAGTGATCACCATGAATGGGATCTATCCTGCACACAAGTCCGCTCACCACTGCCAAAGCTGAGTCCTGAAAATCATGAGTTTGTCATTCAAATCTTATTCTACCAATAAGAGGATTCTAATCTTATAGTCCACGGTTTAGCATGTGCTGGATCAGGTTGCTCAAGCCTTTTTGCAGTTACAAAAGCTGTCATCTTCTTTATGTGTATTCTATTTTCTTTAAAGGAAAGTTGGGATTATTTAACCTACTATAAACTTGCAGTAAACTGTATAGGAAGATAAATACTGACCAAGTATGCAGACTTGTAGTGAAGTCACATGAGTTAATTTACACTTCTACTTCCACAAAAGAAGAAGGAGCAGATTCTCAGTGCAGAATAGTTGGCTGTGGAAGAAAATCCCATTTAATGAAAGGGCAACGACCAGCAGAGGCTGGTGCTGGATTTAGAAGCATTTTTAGGGTCTCATAAACCAAAAAGTAAATAAAGATAAATCCTTCTGTTTTCATGAAAAAAAGCCCATTATTCTTTATGCTGGTCTCAGCTGGCTGCCGTGGGAGCTCTACTCAACTCAACAGCCCCATGGAGCTGGAATACCTTACATACTTATTGACAAATAAAGTAGGGACTTTGGGTGAAATATATCAAGATATAGGTTTTTTAAGATTCCCTCAGCATCCTGACAGGTCTGACATCTCTGTCAGATGAGCAGAGTCTTGGCTTAGCTGAGCTAGGCCTCACTGGCTTTTTGGGATGGTGCTCATGCAGCAAATAAAATTGAAGCCTAAACATTAGGGCCAATGGGATCAAGCAGCCACCCAGATGAATACATGGGGAATAAAATACACTTGGCAGCATTACTTTCAACTGATTTAGTAGTGCTTTTGGGTAAACAGTCCTCTCGTATCCACTGCAGCCACTGAAACCCAACCTACTGCAGCCAAGCCCATTCTAGTCACTGTGCTGCAGAAGAATTATTTTTGGGTGGTATGGATGTGCCTGGTAAGGCAGAGCAAATAAATGTTACACTGGAAGAAGTTTCATGAGGAAACCCAGCAGACTGTATTGTGCTTGGGCAGATATATAGTCCTGACATCCCGCTTAGGAAATGGAGTTGCCTGATCCTGCAGACTGGTCATTTTCTGAAGGCCTGTTGAAATTGGAGTGCTTATCTGCTTGATTAAATGCCTCCAGAGTTGGCACCTTTGGTGACATAGGCATATTTTTCTCATGAATTTTGAGATCAGTGTGTTGGTGGCCGTGCTGCTGGAGCAGTGACAGGGCTATCATTAGGGATGTGCTGGGAGTTGCATCATCACTATGCAATGTACAGGCCAAGGAAATGAGGCTGGAGGAGCCAAGCCATATATCAGCATTCATCACTGATCTATACCTGGCCTCTCCATTCTGAGCTCTTATTAACTGCTTTAAAATACAGATCAGAGATTATTGCTGCTTCTAGACCAGGATCTCCGTGTGTGTGATAGATATGGAGGGACAAGAATGTTGACAAGAGTGCAAAGT
>WBND01000485.1:202990-213077 GCA_013398595.1 Tychaedon coryphoeus
ATAGGAGCCACTCTTATGTTAAAGAGTGGGTAGAGCATGCATTAACCCAAATTCCCCTTCTCTGCTGCTAATCAGTGAAGAGTCTTGCTGAGATCAAAGAAACCCCTAGCAGGTAAAAATGGTAATAAATCAGGCTCTAGCCCAGGTTCAGACCTCATGAGTCGTTTTCTCAGCTCTGTTCCTGAGATACTGCATAGCTTGAAGAAGTCAGTGACTGTGATTTAGACCATTCATGAGTCAACTTAAGTCCTTGAGAGAATGAACTGGATGTATCTGAGTCCCAGGGAATGGCTCAGCCTGTTTCATCTGAAGAGGAGCCTACCTCCCAGAGAAACTAAGTGTTACATGTAAATCTGGACAGTGTGCTTTAGATCTAAGAGGAGCTTAAAACACATGAGCATATGGCTCGTTTGTGTCCAGTGACTGACAGCCTGTGACAGTCCATCATGACTCACAAGTGGGTAAGAGGCTGCTAATATCTCCCAAGATGTTGAAGAGGACCCACCTCATTAAGCTACAATTTGACCAAACCCACCACTTTCAGCTAGCACAGAAAACTTCAGCAAGAGAAATTTGGAGCATGTTCATACTCTTTATGCGGTCTAAAGCACAAAGACAGTCTGTGTGTCTGGGCTGCTGGATGCAGGCTGGTTGGTGTTCACACAGCTAAGAGCTGCTAGCAGCTGGAGTGGGCAGATATCCACACTGCACAGCACTTGGTCCTGATCTGCACTGAACAACATCTCCCTGTAGACCTGGTACAAAATTACAAGTATTTCTGGGTTTGTAGGTTTGGGTGGTTTCTGCTTTGTTTGTTTCCTAATACAGATGCCAAAACGTTTGGGTTTGTTTTTGTTTTGTTTCTGTTTTGTTTTTGTTTTTTTTTTTCCTGCAGCCATATGATTCCTGTGTGTTCTGGGGAGTGACAGGAGGGTTATTGAAGTTTGAGGCTTCAGGCTAGCACTGCAATATTGTACCAGGTAAAGAGACAAAACTGTGTGGTGCTTGTCCAGGCTCTGCTTGGAACAGAATCTGCAGCACACAAGTCAGCTTTGCCATGCCCAGCTTTCCTCTCAGATGGAGCAAATGGTTCCCTAATGGCCAGCTAATAACTGCAGAGTGTGGAGGGCCTGGGTATCAGGATACAGCAGACATGCCAGATTTGTCAGTCTGGCAGTGTGGAAGCACCCAGGCATTCCTAAGTGGCAGCTAAGTCTGGTTCACCAGGGAAGGCCTGTTCCCTGGACTAACTCAATTTATGCCATTTATCTGATAGAGCTCTGCAATACAAGCTTTACAAGCAAAACACCTCCCCATCTACTGGGTTGATCCCTCTAATTTCTGCATCCCACCCTGCTGGTTGCTGAGTGCTTGACCTTAGTCCCTCCATTCCAACCTTACCTGCCTCCTGGAATAGTTGGAGTAATGGAAGTGCTGGTAACAGACACCCTTGGTCTGGACAGCCTAGATCTCTATTTCTATTTTCAGGATAAGTGCTAAAATCATTAATATCTTGTGCTTCCTCTCACTTATCACACAACCCAGGTGCTTGCCCTTCAGAGGGGAATTTATATTTTTGATTCCCACATAAGTAGGTTGGCACACTGTTGAGCCTTGAATTAAGCAATTACCCAGCCACACTTATAAGAATAATATTTCCTAGTGCTTGTGCCTGGAGTGGCTGCATGTAACCACATTGAATCATCCCATAAAGGGCCTACAGCTTTCTGTTGTGTTGATGGAGAAATGTGTGAACATCACTTGGGTCCTACTTCAGAGGCATCTGTCACTGCCTTGCCTGTTTGGTTTGCATAGACACCTGCCCTAAGAGATCTGAATCATTCTACTGGAGCCAGGCATCTATTTTATTTTAGATGTTGCAATGAATAAATTGAGTGCCTAAAGCAGACAGTCTCAATCTGGCCTCCAGGGTCTCCATGTTCACTGGCTGATAGAATGAGATAATAGTCCTTGCCCAACTCATAGAACTGTGGCAAGGTTTTAATTAATTAATACTGGTAAGGCTTTGAAACACAGGAATGAAATGAGGTTTACAAACCAAGTGTATTATTATGACTTGATGGCACTTTCTGCTTCACTTTCACACCATACCTGAGCAGAGCACAGGGCGGCTGCATCCTCTGATTCATCATGAATCATGAAGAAGAGTGCTTAAAATGTGGATGGTATTGGTGTATTCACGCTAGTTAAATGTTACAGGGAAGAGGGATTAATTCTCACTCCAAGAATTCTGTCCAAAATGCTGGCAGCTCTCCCTTTTTATTAACTCCCAGTATTAAACCATCTCTAGTGGTGTCCTCAGTCAGCTCATACTCAGTGTTTAAGCAAGATGTGCCAGAATGTAGCTGGAGATGTGAGACTCCTACTAGGATTTGCAGAGGACCTAATTACCCCCAAGGGACAATGTTGGCTAGCAGAGGTTCTCATTCTCAGCACTGTAGTCCCCCAGGTAGCTTTGGTCTTCCATTTCTCTGGCATGATTGATATTAATTATAGCCATGCAGTTGCAACGATGGGCAAGACACCCAGGAGAAGCTGATATCCCTGAAGTCCTCCTTGTGCTTAGCATCAGATTAGCACACAAAACTCCTTGGGCTAAGTCCCTTGGCAGGTCACACCATTTCATCAAATTACAAAGTAGCTCATTAGGTTCCCAGTCATATTCCACCTTTATCTAAATCCTTAATGGAAAAATATTACAAACTTACTCACCAAGCACTTTGCCTCCACTGCTGTATGAAACACAGGTAAAGGCTGCAGGGTAAAGACAGGAGAGGGAGCATCTGCAACTAAACTGTATAACTGCAGGTGATGGCACTAAACACCCAAGGGATGCTGTCACTCCACTGGCCATCAGGAAGAAATATCCTGAGGAGGAGGTGGCTGAAGGGCCATCCAGATGGCTGGAGCGATCTACACTCCAGTAGATCTGCACCAAGGACACCTCTTTTTTTGTGCATAAAATGTTTTTGCCAGATTTTTTTGCTCCTAACGGTGTGCAAGAGGAATCCCAGCTTTGCTGGCTAGCCCTCATGCATTTGTCCTGGCAGTGTTCTGTCCACTAAACTGGACCAAATCAAGGACCCTTTTGTATTGACCCTTCCTTCACACAGAAGGATACCCGTTTTCCAACATCTTTTTGTAACACGAAAGCATCATACTTTCTGTTATTATCCCAGAGAAGCTGCTCCTGGATCCCTGGCAGTGTCCAGGGCCAGGCTGGACAGGGCTTGGAGCAACCTGGGACAGTGGAAGGTGTCCCTGCCCATGGCAGGGGGTGGAAGGGGATGAGTTTAAGGTCCCTTCCAACCAAAGTAATTCTATGATTCTGTGATTATCATCCTTTTTTCTTATGACATTCTCAAAGTAGAACTTGCATTGCCCCCGGGGCAGTGTCTAATTCAGGGAAAAAGAGATGTCCTGAAAACCAAGTAAAATTTTAAATTCACTGGCAGTCAGTGGAGTCCCAGGTAAAATGACCACTTTAGTCAAGTTCAGACAGGAGTGAATGTCACAAGAGTGTGTCTCCCAGGGCGAATTTACAAGCCAGTGGAGTTTGTGCTCTTGTTACATATGCTATTAAATATTCTGCCTCATTTGTAGGTAGGTGCTTTTCAGCAGTAAATCCCAGACCAGCTTTACAAGAGAGGTCAGTATCTTTCCCCTCATTTCACAGGTGGATAAACCAAGGTGCAGGGAGGTCTAATGCCAGAAGTTTGGTGTCAGAGCGAGAAACAGCTAATTGCAACAGACTTAAATGCATCCTTGCCCATGAGTGTCATCATACTTATTTGTAATAATTCTTATTGCACCATCAACCACAGAGCTATGCAGGCATACCAAAGACAGGAATAGAGCAGTACTGACCTCTTCTCTACAGATAAGGATGTGCTTTCCAGAGATTTTTTTTCCCCACAGAAATGATAAATGACTTAAAGAAGAGCAGGTGCCATTTCTCCACCTGGGTGATTATGCCCAGAGGCAATAGAAGTAATTTTTAGGAAATGGTTCTTCTCCTATTTACATCAAGCTAGTAGCAATACTTATTTTAACACAATTGCCAAGAGACTTTATTTTTAGATCTCATCCACACAGTATCATTCTGAAATTCTTGCTTTGCTCAAAAAAAGTGAAGGCATTTCAACGGGAACATGAAATTCGCTGGAAGAATTATTGCTGCCTCACAAATATATATTGATAGCCTAAGAAGACAATGATCCTTTCTTTCCCATAATGAGAAATGCTTCAAATCTATAAAGCATTCCTAATATTTTACTTTAAAAGACAAAATCACAAGTTGGGTTACCTTTCAGTAGGAAGTTTATAGGTTTCTTAGCTCTTAAGGGAGTCTTATTTCATCCAAATGTTATTGTTCTGTTGATGACTACCACATTCCTATAGTAAAATTTGTCAGTGGGGCATAATATTGGTTTAAAAGGTCCCAGAAAACAATACAGAATTGAATAAGGGGGAAAAAAATGAAGGTAGAAGATGCAGCTGGTGAAAGTCACACAAATAAGAAAAATCCAGGTGCCATGGGGGCTGGTCAGCCACATGTATGTCTATAAGCATGTGTCATCTTGATGTGCCACACTTTTCTGTTTTATTTAGTCACCATCTTGGGGAAGAACCTAAAAATTAATGTGCTGCATTTACCTCACATATCCCACCCAAAGAATATGGAAGAGAAAGCAATATAGAAATAAAAAAATGGCATGATGTGTCCATGGAAGGCATCTTTGCCTCTTCCCCCTGAATAACAGATTTTTTTTTTGTCCTTGTGAATCACTTTTTATACCCCTTTTGTTTGTCTCCCAGCATAATAATAAATACTCTTGCTACACCTACATTTTGAAAACTCATGGGGTATTTTCTGTCTTCATAATACTTTTGCAAAGTCCTTCCCCAGTAAGTAGAAGTTGAAATATAACCATTCTATTAGGAACAAAAGCATTAAAGAAGAGAGTCCTCATGGAAACAAATTTGAAAGTAATAGCAATGATTCATGAAGTATGAGGCTTAGCAGAGAAAAACGATGAGCAGGGCTGAGATTTTAATAAGAATGCATCTTCATTTATACTAAGTTAAACCTTGAGAAAAGTACCTTTATATTTCCTGAATGCCTTCAGTGCTGAGTATTGCCAAAAGATATGAAGTTTACAAACAAAAGGAATTTATTCAATGATGGGCAGCTACACCTCAGGAAGAGAGTGACAGTCTTGTAGTGGTGTTCTTAAGTCCCACACACGTTTTAGGGTTTGGAAGACAATGCCTAGCACTAGGAAAGATATCTGGAATTGCTCTGTCAGGTTTTTTTTTTGCTTCCCTAATTTATGTTGTTCTAACTAAGATTATATGTATGTACATTTATACTGAAGAAGTAGATTTTCTGGACTGACTGCCAAGAAACCTATAAGAATCATCTAACAATGTGCAACTTATTTGCCTTTTTTCTCATCAAGAGGCGATATTTTTCAGGCTAAAGAATGACATCCCTTGGGATTTCATGTGCTGCTCTTTTTTTTTTTTTTTGTCTCTTTGGCAGAGTTAATTTATTGCACAATGATAATATATTTATCGGGACTTTTAATTTACAGCCTTAGAACAGGCCCTTGGTGGCTTGGGGAAGTCATGACAGTGAAAAAGATTTCTCTCTGAGAAACAATATCCCATGTTTAACTATTGAATGATATCTTGAGGCTCTATCATGAAGAGATTTATGGATCACCTACAAAAGACCAGTGCTAAGGTGGTTTTGACAGTTTAGGAATCCACAAAAAGTCCTGTTGGACAAGTTTGTGATGGCAGTAGTGTCATAAATCTTCATTTTAAATTTCATCAGTTAATATTTGTGGTGATCAAGATGCCATTTCCTTAGCCATGCTACCAGGTTTGAACATGAGAATTAAAACCACACCACTGACTCCACTAGATTTTCAATTGTCTGTTGGTTTTGTCGGTGGAACCACACTGCATACTTCCAGTGCCCATTTATTCTACACCTTTTCCTCTGAGCTAGGAAACTGTTTGGTTTAAAAGCAGGAGAAACCAGGACATGTCTACGTGCTACAGTCCCATTCTTCATGAGAATTTTTTGGTGTCACAAAAAGCAATGTGTATCCACAGAGCTTTACACAACCTAATTAATGGCCAGTTGACACTGTGCCTCTAATTGTCCGCAACTGGAGGCAAAAATGCCACCTCTGAGCCAAAGCTGATTAATGCTATTCGTTGAGAATTTATTTTTTTTCTTAAAAGGAGCCGAGGGAGAGCCACAACAGCCTTGAACTTTCACAAGGACTGCCTCTGCTTTAGGGGAATTTTGATCTTGCCTGCTGTTTTGTTTGTTTAAAAAAAATGGTGATGTGTAATCTTCAGGAACGTACCTCATCATCCAACCCACAAACTGTTGGCAAAATAATAAACCTACACAGAACATACTGTTATATCCTTTTTTTTTTTTTTTTACTTCTTCCTTTCAGAGGTATAAATCACAGCTTTTTGCTTTTGTAAATTAAAGTATAGGCTTTGCACTGGGTAGTTGGCACTGTTTTTTTCTGGCCAAATGTTCGATGCTGGCTCCAAAGAAACTGTGGACATTGAGTTGGCTATAGTTTGTCTTTGAACTCATTTGCAAGAATTCAGTCTTCAGAGGCCTCCAAAAAAAAAATAGTTTGTTTATCAAATTACTGTTTAACTCTTTTGTAGGCTAAATTACAGGTTGTAATCTACTTCAGTTTTTTTTTTTTTTTTTTTTTTTTTTTTTTTTTTTTTTTTTTTTTTTTTTTTTTTTTTTTTTTTATTTTTTTTTATTTTTTTTTTTTTTTTTTTTTTTTTTTTTTTTTTTTTTTTTTTTTTTTTTTTTTTTTTTTTTTAGTTTTTCCTGTTTATCTCTCTTAGTTTACATGAATGACATTGTTCTGCCATGTAGGTCCAAAAAACCTATAAATTTCTGATTATCTTACAGGGACTGAAAAGGATCTTGAATAGAAACTAGTTCTTTTGCTAGTTTGTTGGAAGACTAAGTTTCAAATAAACCATATTCAACTCTTATTGAGCAAATATGCCTCAAATTATATTTCCAGAAGTCTTCTCAGCTGTGTGTTTTCCTTTATGTCTTTGTAGCCTAGCAGGCAAACACTGCTATCTTTGCAGCTTTTGCTGATAAGTTGTTCATAATGTATTTCTAAATAGTATAGAAATAAGAATGCACCATGATCTGTCTCCTTGAAGTGGTTTTTAGTTTTGTCTGTCAAATGTAGTCCAAAGTTCTGATCAGTTGAATGTTCATCAAGAAATAAATGAAAGTTATTGGTGTGTAATACATTGCAGGTCTTGTGTTAATCTTGGACTTTTCCCCGTAGCATCCTTGAACTGCTTTTTCCTGCAATGCTTCCCTTCCATTGATGCAATGCCATCTTCAGTACTCCAGAAAAGGGCTATATAAATGTTTGGAACCCAGAACAGATGTTTTTGGGCAGCTTTCATTCAGTTTGCCAAGTTCAGGCATAAAACAAGATCCTGACCACTTGTGGTTACTGTAGATGGGATGATTTTTTCAAAGGAAGAGTAAGTGTGCTGGGCTCAATGACTTCCTGTCTTCTGGCATCCTACCACATGTCTTCTTTACTATACCATAATGTTTCCCAAGTTTGCTTTTGTTTCATTCTCATAATTGGCTTTGTATATCCACTGACTGATCTGATTTTCCTATCAAGACAAGGCTGTTCACTCCAGATTTTCACTAGTGTAACTGAGAGGAAAATTTGGTCCGTATGCTCTGTAATAAGATATATCATCACTGTCAATATTTTTCTTCTTCCCATCACTCCCCTGCCATATGGCAACTTCACAGGAAAGAACTGAACTGCATATGTTCTAAGTAGAACTTCTTCATTCCCTGCAAAGTAGAGGTTGGTTTTAATATCATTCAGATTAAAAAATGGAGGAAGTCCTTTATGCTTTAGCATGGGATTTCCACTAAATTCTAGCCACTCAAAAGCCAGGCAACCTGCAGAAACTTGTCATCTGAGCTCCTTCTACAGTCACTGGAGGGAGGAAGTAACTTTGAGAAGATGGCTCATCCCATCTTAAGATTTGGGGGAAAATTTTACTTTCATGAACATGAGTGCAAATCTCTTCAATACCCACTAGTCTTAATGGTGTCAAACTGGTGAATTGAGTTGCAGACCAAAAGGCATCTACCCATCTGTGCTGGTGATTGGAAAGGGGACAGGGGGTGATTTCCTGAGCTGATGTTAGCCTGTATCAGGTGTGTTTTGGCTGGTGGCTGGCAACTGTCTCTGAAAAACACCTGAGCATGACTCAGTGGGCAATGAGAGCCAGGGATGGTTCCAGCCAGCAAGACACAGATGAGGTGATCATGTTTCAGGTAGGAATTTTAATCTTAGTGAAACAAGCCATTCCTTTTGTTTTCAATACAGTGTGTTCTGGCCCATTTTATTTACTGATGTAGATATAGTCCAAGAGGTGTAGGCAGTGGGGGAAAAATCCCCAAAAATCATACAGGAAAATGAAAGATGAACCTGAGACTTTCTCATTGTCTGAAACTGGGACTTGTGTGCAAGTAGCAGTCCAAGAGAAAGGAGCCACTGTTAGTGAGTCTTTCCTTATTTTAAAATTTCAAAGGTTCTTCTTGGTGTTGCTGCTAGAAAGTGAGTGACAGTGACTATGGAAAATAGTATTTGTAAAGAAAGATTTCCAGGACTCACTATACCTAAATGACTTTCTAAAACTAGTCACCTCATGGACACCTCTTGAAGCTGCCATTTGGGAACTGACATCCAGAGGATCTGCACCCAGGGAAACACCCTGTGTCGTACAAGTGTTTCTGAAATTTTTCTGAGATCTGCCTGGTGGATTTGAAGACTTGGGACAACTCCGCCTTAACCACTCTCACTGTTCACCACAGAGAACCCAGATGGAGCAACAAGCAGTGCAAAAATTTCAGGCACTTTCAACCACTGCTATGATACCAAGGGACCATGAGATAAATTCAGATGAATAACCCTAAGTTTCTTCCAGGGAGTGTGTGGGCGTTGCAGACTTTTGCCAGGCTATTCATTTTTGTGCACTAATCGTTTCCATACTAGCTGACTGACCAATCTCCCTGATGTGTCGCATCAGTTTTCTTATTAAATATGAGAATAATGAATGTTAGGAATGAGCCTCGAAAGCTCCTCATCTCCCAGATCAGGTCTTGGTGCCAAGTGTCTGGCTGGCATCGTCTCCAGGATTCAGAAACAACATCTGCATGAGCATGCAGGCTGTGTAACTCGTGAAGTTAACCCAAGTGGCTGCCATGATCTGCTGAGCAGGGCTGATCTGGGCTGCTCTGCCAGGGGGAGGCTTTGCAGCCTGTGGGATATGCAGCCAGGAGAGAAAAAGGCTACCATCATTTACAGGAGTGACCCTGGGAAGATCTCCCTTTCCTCATCAGGATTTCTTTGGCCCCCAATGTGATTAATGACACGTCTCTGCTGAAATGATCACTGCTGTGATGAGCAGAAAATGACTGATTTAGAGGCACTGACCCACCCCAGTAGCTGCCTTGTAGGGTGACCTGGAGAGGGACAATGTTTTGGAGTCAGGGGATTTTGGAGGATGCATAGGAGGCCCCAGCTCCTGACTGACAGCACATCTTGCTGCTGATCTGTTCAGCCTCTGAGAAGTCCAGTAACATCTCTGCTAAAGAAAGAAAGGTGCAAGATCTCCTCCTGCAGCCCATGAAGTCTGATGTGATGCTGTACAGGAAGGCAGCAGACTGGAACCTGTGACTCAAATGCCATTAGTTCTCTGGAGCATCAGATCACTGCCTAGGAGGAAAAACTTGAATGCTAGAGCTGTAAAGAGAATTACACTTTGCTTCTTTCCCCCTGGCAACAAGTGTATACTATCAACCATTTTAGCAGAGGCCAGACCCTCTTTTCCTGTCCTTCACCCCAGTTCAGTGCAGCCAATAGAAAATAATTATTTTAAAGCCAGCGCGTGGCAGTTTATTTTTGTAAAAAGGCTGATTTTTTTTGTTTCTTATGCCAACACTTGC
>WBND01000485.1:216992-232226 GCA_013398595.1 Tychaedon coryphoeus
TTAAGTCAGGCATTTAGAGTAATCCTTCTTTACCCCTCTTAAACATCATGTAGGTAAGTTGTGACAGCTCACTCAATGCCAGGAAAAGCTCACATTATCCTCAAGGATGAATTCAGAACCTCAGGAAGCTACCAAGTCAAATGAAAAACAGAGACAACAGGCAATGGCTTAGCAGCTTAAGCCATATGCCACAGATCAGTCTAGCCATAATTTCAAATGCCAGAAGGATCATTAACAAGCTAATGTAGATCTATTGAGTGCTTGGCCATTTACTACAGGCAGAACAAGTCCTCTGAGTTAAATCTTGAGAAATTAGATCCTTTGGGGGTTTAATGGCTATTAAAAATCACAGGATATTTTCATAAGGGGTGGAGTTTATCAATCTTATGCCCTAAACCAAATTAGCCCTTTCCTCCCACAAATACACGTGCAGTTCCTTATTGCAAAAGGAAGATGGGAGAGGAAGAGAGATTGAAACTCTCCAGTGATGTGCTCTGTTTTGCAAGAGCTGTACTCCTGTCATCATTGCAACTCAAAGGCACTGTGGATTTTTGCAGTGGAAACCTCAGAATGCTGTTCCTGGAGTTTCTGTACGAGTGGCTGGGCTACAGCCCTGAATTCTTGTTCTGCATTTAGGACTAAGCACAGGTCACATCTTGCAAATTCAATTCTCTGTATGTCTCAGGCATTTGGCATCCCACTCCAGCAGTGTCTGTAATGGGAAGGCTAGGCTGACCTGGCCTCCAGCTCTCATGGAAGTTTTGCCAGCCAGGGACAACTTGTGAGCATTAATGCTTGTGGACACTGGGGTTTGTGTTATCATCATTAGCCCACAAGAGCAAGGGCTGGTCAGGAATCAAACCCCTCTGTAATCTGATTCTAAAGCAAAAGATAAAGGGCTAAAGCTGGTGCAAGAGCAATGGGACTATATTGGTGAGTTTGACAGCAAAGGCACTGGTGTGACAGAAAGGGTTTGTAGGTACCACTACAGAAACAGAGAATGAGAAAGCAAGCAGTGGGATAACTCCATGGGTGATCAGATGAAACCTCATTGGAGTGCAAAATATGCCATGGGAGATAGTGCAGAAGTGTTTGAGAACTATGTGGAAGGCTGATGGAAAAGCAGTGTGACAGATTAATCACAGACAGCCACCATCTGCATAGAGAATGAGGGATGTTACCCTGCTGAAGGCTGAGAGAATTGGGACTGTTCAGCCTGGAGAAGGGGTGGCTTTGGGGTGACCTGATTGTGGCCTTCCAGTACCTGAAGGGAGCCTGAAATAAGGATGGAGAGAGACTATTTATGGGTGTCTGGAATGACAGGATGGGGGAGAATGGCTTCAAATTGACACAGGGCAAGGTTAGAGTAGATGTTAGGACAAAATTCTTAACTGAGGATGCTGAGGCCCTGGCACAGGGTGCCCAGAGCAGCTGTGGCTGCCCCTGGATCCCTGGCAGTGTCCAAGGCCAGGTTGGATGGGGCTTGGAGCAGCCTGGAATAGTGGAAGGTGTCCCTGCCCATGGCAGGGGGTGAATCTAGATGATATTTATGGTGCTTTCCAAAACAAACCATTCCATCATTCTGTGATTCTTTGATTCTTTGATGGGGTGCAAATATGAAGAGAAGGATTGGGATTCAGGTCCAATCCCAGACTGAATCTGAATATGGGCAGTCTGGGAGGAACACAAAAGAAAGCCAGGATAATAATGAAGGTATGACTGTGATTACCACAGTGTGGATGCTTCACTTCTGAAAGATTGCAGATCAAGACTGCCTGCTGTTGTATATTCACAGACAAATCTCTTGGCTTGATGGAAAGATAGTCAATGAAATGTGATCCCTATCCTTAAAATCTGAGCATCACTGCACTATGATTTATTGCTGTTCTGTATTTCCTTTTGTCAGGGGTAGTCATTCAGCATTTCCAGTGCCTGACAGCTGCTGATGCTGGGAAGCAGGCACTGGTCCAGGCTGGAGTTGTTCAACATCCTTCTATGAAACTCTGGCAAGATTCAGAGATGCTAAGTGTCTTTCCCAAACTTGGATTATATCTAGCAATAGGAGCCAGATCTCCTAAATTACTGTTCTTTAGAAATCAGCTGATAACATTCTTATGGCTTTGTTTTAACAATCTGTTATTTAAAATTGAATGATGTTGGGAAATTGTCAGAATACTTGAAAGCAGACAGTGAAGTTACATTTAATGGATCATATATTTTTAATTGATTTGGTATTTTAGATTTTTATTGCCACAGCTCACCCCAGTAAGGAAATATTGAATTTTGCCTTTCTCCTTCAGCTTAAACTTGTGGTGAGGAACACAATGTTTAAATTCTTAGTTTGGAATAACTCTGCCTGAACAAATAATAAAGCAGAAGAACAGATTTATCTGCCAGATAAGGACCTTGGAGCATTTTATGAAGAATATTTGAAAGATCAAAACATTACAGGTTTCTCACCAACACTGGGAATTGAAAAGTAAACAGAATTACCTGGAGATCTGACTGAAAGAAAATAAATTCTTAGGAAAAAAAAATCCTCCTAAATACATTGTTCTCTCTCCAGTGTTATATTAAACCAAAAATTACACTGGTGCTGAACAAGTAATTTATACCAGTGCAAAATCAAATAGTTTCAACAAAGATAAAGGAGAGCTTTTATGTTTAAGTTATTATTACCAGCAAAAGGCTTCAGAACATTTTCCATTTTTAATTACTTCAGCAGCACGCAGAGCAACAGAACACAAGTTTGAACTATCTTGCATGGGTTCTGAAATGTCAAAACCTGATAACTGATATAATAAATGGTACCTACATGGCTGAAAAGCCTAAGGAAGCAATCCCTTATTCCAGAGATTTCAGATTAAATCCCATCCAGTTTGAAACTCAGTGAAAATTGCAATGTAATGGATTTTCAGCCTGAAATGAGTTGGTTTGCAGTGAAGATCCTCTTGGAGATACAACCAAAGATTTGAATCAACATGGCAGTTTCCTGTCCTTATGGAACAGACTAGATGACTGGTTGAGATTAGATATATAACTTTTAGGTGGCTGGAATATGAGATAAATCCCACCCTCCCTTGTCTCTTTCTTCATCTCCTGCACTGAGCACCATCTATCTTTACAACTGCACCACTGGAGGTACCCAGTGCAGAAATGTTTTTTAAGCTCAGTTCCATTGTTACTAAAACATCAGCTGATGTTGAATGTGCTGTTAGAATTTGATCTTCTCCTTCAGCCACCCGACAAGCCTTTAATCCTCATTGGTTTTTATGTTTTCCCTTGTCTAGGGAAACCCACATTGGTT
Organism: Tychaedon coryphoeus; assembly: GCA_013398595.1. Classification (NCBI taxonomy): domain Eukaryota; kingdom Metazoa; phylum Chordata; class Aves; order Passeriformes; family Muscicapidae; genus Tychaedon; species Tychaedon coryphoeus. The sequence continues at coordinate 220,300 of WBND01000485.1, forward strand.
TTGGACTTCCAGTTGGTTAGCTCCTCAGGTGTTCCCACCTGTAGGAAAAAAAAGAGATTTCAGGACTGGGTTATATTATGATGATATGGGAGAGGAGCATAGGCTCATGGGGTTTATTTGGTCATTCACAATAGCTGTGAATTAGTCTGCAGGACACCTTCAGCAAGTAGGTGCATTTTAACAGATAGGAAGGCAAAATATTGTGCTAATTTCAGGCTCTGGCATGTCTTAACCAGCAAATTAGCTGGAATTTTGTGTTTCCATTACTCAGCAGTTGAGACTTTCTCCATTTGTGGCAGTGTGGGTGGGAAACTAAGCTTTAAATAATGAGGGGCTATGTATCAAGACCCCCTAGCACACAAGTATAACTAACCTGTCATGGTGCTCCCCCATGGGAGAAGAGGTCAAGCAATATTTTGCTGCTGGGAAAGGCGGAGAAAACACTTCTGTGGGAGGATCAGACCCATCTGCCCTTAATCCAGCATGCTTATACAGCTGGGCTTGCACAATCTCTGCAGCCTCCCAAGTGAATTGCAGCCTTGTACTCACTTTAGAGCCATCTATTACTCCCCACTGTGTATATTCCTACCTAAAAATCCATAACTGGTCTCGCATCGAATCAATGCTCCCAGTCAACTTGTATCTAAACAAATTGAATGAAGCTGAGAGCTCTGTAGATCCTCTTATTTATCCCATGACAAGCAGAGAGACTCCCAGTTCTTCTGCTCCTGACAACTTTGTCAATAAAATCTGCAGATTGCACAATATAAAGTTGCTTTATAATTCATCTCCTTGACAATAACAGAACCTTTGAACAGGAATGCTTTATGTGGTTATCACAGGAGTAGTGCTCAAATAGAGGCTGCACCAGTAAAGTGCAAAAATATCTTTTTTTCCCTCTTGCGCCATCACATTTCAAGCAATTTTTCTGATGTAGTGAAAAAAAGATCAGATTTTAATTTCGAGAAGAATTTTTATTTGACTGGCAACTATATCATAAGTAGCAGTCATAGGACTTATTAGATCATATATTCTGCTCCCCTTCCATTACAGGATTGTTTTTCAGACCTGAGGTCTAATTTCATTATTTCAAAAGGACAAAATATCAGACTTGCAGAAAGTAATGTAATTGCTGCAGTATTTCCCTTCTAAGGACATTTTTAGGCAGTACCCACAAAACTGCTATCAAATAAACTGCAACTGGAAGTATGACACATAGATTTCTGTTTGATTGAGTTTGAGGTAAAATCAACTCACCTATCTGCCCTAATTGATGAGGATGTAGTAGGAGATGTTTTAAAACTTATGCTGTTTCCATCTGTTGTGTAAATACTCAGGTTTTAAAATGAAAGATAGAATTTTTAAAGCCAAGAAGCACTACTTTTGACAGTTCATTCATTTCAGTAGAAAGGTGTATGTCAAAATCCCTGCCTTGGGATTTAGATGGGTAGATTGCATGTTTAAGCAATGATCTCAATTTAATCTAAAAGTAGGAACCCAAAGTTGAAGTAGATTCACATTCTTAGTATTCTATTTGTTTGTCTCTAAGAAAAATTCAATTGATTGTTTTGTTTCAAGTCTGGACTTTAATTCTTAACTTGAGAATAATTGAAACAAAACTGACTATGAAGGAACCATTTTCAAGACAATTTTCAGTGACAGGACAGAGTCCTCCCTCTCCAGTTAAACACTTGTCTAAAGCTTCAGGAAAAAGAAAAAATGCCTGGGAGTTAATGGTACTGGCACTGATATAGTGGCATGATAATTTGCATGTCAGTTCTCTTCAGGCAAGGACACTATTAAGTGTTACTGAAAAAAAAAACCTGAGAAATAATGTTTCCTTCTTTTACAGATATGTGAGGAACTCTTAGAAGTATCAGGTGACTTGACTGGCTTCTGTAACTATTTGCAAAAGATGGAAAAAATTACTTATTCACTTCCAGTTTCTCTGGGGGTTTTTAAGTATATCTGCCTTAGTGGAAGGGCTGAGATTTGTAGATTTTTGGACCCTGCCAGTGCAGCAGAGCCATTTGCACATGGCATAAAATATGCAGCAGAGCCACTGTGCCCTGCTGGGGTTTGGGTTTCAGTGGGACCAGTCTGTGCTTCAATGTGTCATTATCCTTCTCAAGGAAGTTTCGTTTCACTCTTGAATCAGCTCACATTGTTAATGTGCTCATCAGCCAACTCAGGATATACAGACAGCTGCAAGGAATCTAATTAACATTTGACTACAGAAGAAGAAATTGCAATCTACTGTATTATTTAATCCGTCAGTTAGGGTCTGGATTAGAAATGGCTTCAGAATTTCCCTGTAGCTTTTCCTCTGTTTTAATATAACAGAATCATAGCTATCAGAGGTGGAGAAAAACCATTAATTTAGCTTGGCCATCTAGCATTGCTGCTACTTTTACCCTTTGGGTGACCCTAAGAAAATCTCTTCCTCTATGTTTGCCTCCATCAAACACCTGCAGATTGTTATCCTCTGTATCTTTAGTCATCATTTACTAAGGCTGCAGTAATTCATGTAATATTTCCTAGCAAATCAAAACTTCTATTGTTTTTCCAGTGCTAGTTTGTCCTTAGACACCAAACAGCATTCCAGCATTATCTCTGTCATGGTAAACTGTGCTTTTACCATCCATAAGAAGTACCTGTGTCTTATGTTAAAATCTATCTGCTATTTAGTTTAAGGTCATAATTAGTGTATTAGTGAAAGAGCAATTCAAATTCACCCTTACTCGTTGTTTTTGGGGGGTTTTTTTATCTTTGTTTTTGGTTTTGGTTTTTGTAAGTGAAGAATAATGTAATTTCTGTGTGGTAACTGTTTTCTAATGCATAGAAGATAGGGCTAAAGTAGTATGAAGCACATACCAGCTGAAAAGGAGAAGCTTTTTCAAATTAATCGGAATGTTTAGAGGATTTTTCTTTCTAAACAAATAGAAACAACAAATTGTTTGGATCAGAGAGAGTGATTGTGTTGACAGCAGACATATGAATGATACTGTTTTTACAGATGGACTGGTGAGAATCAAATTGAAGCTATTGATCTGTATTTGTGCAGGATCCTGCTAAACAGAAAGCTTTGAGGGCTTTGCCATTAGCAGCATAGGTCATTTTACCAACTTGGGAAGGCAACACTCTCTGTTTCATACACACTCCACTGCTAGTGTAACAGAAGATGCCTAGACTTCAAAAATGTCAAGAGCCCTTCTGCAGAGATGGGGCTAATCCTTTACAGATATAATTAAAAGCCTTTTCCATCAACAGGCACAGGCAGAAAACACAACTCTTCTGAGGCAATACACAGCAGTCTGGAAAAATTCTAATTTAACTTTTCGACTTCAGTAGCATTGCATCTTCTGTTTAGTGGAGACTGAACAGAGACTGAAAAGAGTAGGATGTAAGTCCTACAATCCAATAGTAATAAGTCCTCAGATCTCAAATTGGTTAGTGCCTTTGGAAGAGAGTAGAGAGAAGCAAAGATCTTTCTTAAGCAGGGCAATTTTGGGTCTTCTCTCCCTAGAGCCTGTGTTGCAAGTTCTCATTAGTGCCCAATCTCCTTGGGAATCTGAGCTGGTGGAAGCAAGGAAAAAGTTTATTTATCATGGTTGCTAGGACTGGGACCACCACCACCACCTGATCAGCTGGGAGCACATAACTGTAGCCAGTGGGCAGTAGGAGACTGCAGCAAGTGTGAAAACAAATACTTAGACTCTCTCCTTTTATTTCTTTCTTTTCTTTATTTCTTAAGTGTATAATTCATTAAATTAATTTGTTGTTGCAGGAAAGATGGTTTTATCAGCTGAAACGTATTTCTTGTTTGCTTTGATATTATCAGACTTAAGTAGAAGGATCACGTTTCAATGTGACATCCATGGTCTGATGCTAGATAAGGGCAAAGTATTTGAACATTCACAATCAGATTCCCCCATATGCAGAGTAACATTTTGCTTATCAAGGAAAGGAAAAGTAATTGAGGCATCTGATTTCAAAACTTGCAAATATATCCCATCTGCCTCCAAGTCACTAGGAAGAAGAATGTGTTAACCTTAAACAAACTTTAGATCAAATTATTTCATCCCTGTGCTTACATTCTATAATGTTCTCATCTAGGAATGCTGTACGTTGCACTTAAGCAGGTTTGGTTGTTTTTTTTTTTCATGTGTAGGTTATTCTTATCAATTTTTGCTGTTTAAGTGAGGAAAAAAAGTTTACAACTGTAACATCTTCTCATGTATTGCAAAACAAAATCTATAGAAAATTAAATCATTCAGCCAGAATAGAGGAAAATCCAAATTTATCTATTTTTTTGATAATAGAAAAAGAGGTCATAAAATTTCAGTTTAGAAAAAATTAATTTCAGGAAGACAGCAACAGTCTATTGTAGTTACATTCCTAGTTCTCTGCTGTTGTCAACAGAGTTGCATTGCCAGAAATGTTGGCAAAATACAGACGAGCACATATCCATATTTCTGAATTTTTTCCACAGTTCTGAAGCTGGGAGATGACCTTCTCTTGCCATCTGAGCTCAGCCATAGAAAAGACAACTTTTACCATTGATATTTGGTGCAAATGACAGCTGTAGTGGAGTTGCCAATATAAAAATTCATTGAAGCTCAGCACAGATTTAGCTGCCACTGAAAATAATGCTAAATCTATATTAACAAGTGGATATGAAAAAGTTTTCATAATTACTGTGTTCACATGTATTATTTAATGACTGTGACTTAAAAATGGCCAGATTCTTGTTAATTAGTTTATCATCAGTGATGGGGTGTAATGGTGTTTTAAACAAAGTCTGTGTAATAGACAGACTTGAACATACAGACCTTAATGCAATAAGAGTCTTTATCCTAGAGCAACTTATAGTAGGAAATGGCCTTAAATTAAGAATGAAATAGATTTCAAGCCTTTTTAAACTGTAAAAGAGATATAATGAGGACATAATGTGGGTCAAAGTTAGCCCAAGAGCAGATAGAGACAGCCAAAACACTGTTTGTGGTTGTTTCAAATACCACAGGAGAGCTCTCGACAACCATAAACAATTTTTGATTCAGAACTGGATGGAGCATGCATGAGAACCACACTTCCACACATTTTACTGCAAATTGTTTTTAAAAAAGCAAACAGCCCTTAACTACAGTGTACTGCAGAACTTCCATTAGAATGCCTTTTTAGCAAGGTTATGAATTTTCAGTAATTGCTGTGGTAATCCATATTTAGCATCTGCAGGATTACTTTTAATCAGCTTTGAGGATATGATTTGACACTGTTCTTTTTATGCTCCACCATTTTACTGGTTAGACTGTGAAAAAATTCCAACGTTTGCTGACTTAATTTAAAGCCAATAACAGTAAAACTGAGGGTAAGAGGGAGGAGGGAGATTTGGTTACCAGTAAAAGATGAGGAAAATGGCCATGTGCTGTTCTAAAAAAGGCACTCATTGGATCAATAATTGTGGTAATAAAAAGAGACATTTTTCTGCTGTAGAAATTTTCCTCCATAGATCTCAAGGCCTTTGTGCATTAAGAGTCAAGAGTAGCATGCATTCTGCATATTTCTACATATTTTTATATAGTTCTTAAAAGCATCACCTCTGCACATGTGTGTGTTGTATATATTATTTCATTGCAGCTGCTTTCCTCCTAAATTATTTATTGTTTCTAATTATGTATTAGGACCAAATCAGGACATTCTTTGGCCAGTGTTTTTACCAGAGATGCTTTCTTCAGGGGATGTTAGACAATGGGTATACAGAGGTTGCATGGTTTATTGGTGGGCCTGGCAGGGCTGGGTTAATGATTGGGCTCAACCTTAGAAGGTCTTTCCAACCTTAATGATTCTGTCATTCTATGATCAGAGAGTTTTCACCTGAGTCATCCTTGCCTTGTGCCTTGGTGGGTGGGTTTCACTCTCTTCCCTGAGCTGTGGAAAGTTGCCAGTGTGATGTGGTCACAGCAGTGAAGTGAGTCCTCAAGGCTTGCTAAACACAAGGTTAACAAATCCCAATTAAAATGAGGCAGAAACAGAGTACTTTCATGATGCTTGTTTTCTTTAAAATTCACAGTGTTTGATAAAATATAAGTAGCGCTTTAATCTATTTACAAATCTACCCAAGATAAATTACTAATCACAAATTCAAATGGCCCCCCTCCAAGGCTCTCCTGTGTGTTTAGTGAAAAGATAATTGAGCTTAATAATTACAAGAAAAGTACTGGATGCAATATTGTCGAAAAATATCTTTCCTTCCCTCTAGCAAGGACAGTAAATCCATAACAGAGCAAATATCCACAGTGTTCTACAGCTAGCCTTCCTCAACCCTTACATCAAGGTCTGAGAAAGCAGTTCAAAGAATTAGTGCCTGTTTCATGCTGTTCTTGTAACAGGATCATCTTCACTAGCAACAGGAATGGCAATATTCTCATTTTACAGAGGCTGCTTTGTAGCCATTGGATGGGAACAACCTTATGATAACTGCAGCAGCTGGGAGGGAGAATGTGAAGCTGATTTTTAGCTTAAGGCATCAAGTCCAGCAAGATATCTGCATGCAGTGCTCTGTGAATTGAAAATGTGTAACTTTGAGGCAGGCTCTGATTTTAGTTCACAGTCTCTGATTTTTATTAATGTTGTCAGTCTGTCAATTGGAGAAGTACAAATGATTTAAAAGATACATATTCAAGGAGTTCTTCAATGTGACCTTATCTAAATTTCTTATAAGGTTTAGAAAATGTCTTCCAAATCTGAATGTCTCCTTTAATCTGCATTGTTCCTGAGGCATTTTTTTCTTCCCCACCAACCTATAAAATGAAGAACACAGACTATTTTTCCTCTTCTACTCCTTAATGTTGGTCAATTGATCAAAAGCTAACAAGTATAGGACTCCAAAGCCTCTCAGATGCTCCTGTGGTAAGTGCTAGTACCAGGTCCAGGGTAAATACATAGACCTGTTTTTGCTTCAGGTGAAATGAATAATGCAGCAGCCATTAATTTCACTCACAGCCAGATTATGCTTCAAAGCAGACTCTAAAAGGTTTCTAACTTGGCCAAAGCCATTGAGATAAATAAAATCTGGTAATTCCATAGCCAGGACGTGAACACAATTTAATGGAAATTGGAAACAATTTCCTGCTGGCTCTCACCTGTGAGATTGGCAAGGCAAGGAGCTCTGCTGCCACTTCCCACTGTGCCTGTGCCACACTGAGTCCTGCTGCTGCCCTGCACAGGACTTCCCCAGGAATCCCATCACGTCTGGAGCTGCCCCAAGGTCTAAAACTGTCAGGTTTGGGGCTGTGACCACTTCCCTGGGCAGCCTGTGTCTGTGCATAATCACCCTCTGCATGAAAAGCTTTCTACCTAGACCTCCCCTGACTCAGCTTCAAGCCATTCCCTTGGACCCAGTCCCTGGTGATCAGAGAGAAGAATTTAGTGCTGACCCTTATCTTCCCCTGAAGAGGAAATTGTAGGCAGCTACAAGGTGTCCCCTCAGTTTTCCCTTCTCCAGGCTGAACAGAACAAGTGCCCTCAGATGCTCCTTGTGTGGTTTCCCCTCAAGGCCCCTCACATTTTCATGTCTCTCACAGTGCTCTCTTCTTGCAAGACCTTGAGGCTTCAGTGTGGGAATGGAGTCAGGGCACAGGAGAGCTGAAAGCTGATGAGATTTTGCATCAGGGCAGAGAATGGCTGGCAGTCCTCAGCTCCACAGTGAAGCAAAGAAAGGTTTCTGAGGATGCTTGCAAGGCAAAGAGCAAAAAGCAGTTGTGCCTGGGGAGTCACAGAGATAAGAGAGGTTAAAATATGTGAGTCTGCAGGCAGAGAGGTAAGCCAGAGGGGACATGTAGAAGACATAAAACCTGAAAGCTCTAAGACCACAGAACCACAGAATGGTTTGTGTAGGAAGAAATCTTAAAGATCATCTCATTCCACTTCCCCTGCCATGGGCAGGCTCACCTTCTGCTAGACCAGGCTGCTCCAAGCCCCATCCAACCTGGCCTTGGACACTTCCAGGGGTGGGGCAGCCCAGCATGATGCAGCCCTGTAGCATTTTGGAAGTGTTCATCTGGGGAAAGCATTGCTCAAATGGGAGATGGTAGTTCAGAGGAAAGTACAGCAGGGAATAGAGCTGACATTTTCCAAATGGGTCCTCAAAGACACCTGTGATTACAGTGTCACCCACCAATGCAGTGCCACCAAGGCTGTGTCTGGGTGTTAGAAGGTGCTCAGGGGGCTTGGGAGGAAGAATGGAGCTGTTCATACAGAGAGAAGGAGGGAAGGGATGGGTTACAGTGAGGATGAAAGAAGTGAGCAGCAATCAAGACAAAAATTAAACCTTTTAGAGGCCTTCAGGCTTCAGCAAGCAACTTCGGCAAAAACTCAACTTCAGGAAAGCAAGTGGCACAGTTAAGTCTGTGGGCTGATTTCCCACTTCCAGCAAGTCCTGTTTTGGTAGGTTTGGCAGGTTAAAACCCTAATAGAGAAAAGTGCCACTTTTATAATTTAAAAAAGGATTTAATGTAAGTGAGAAAGAAGTCCAAGTCAACTTGATCTGTGCTGCTGGATTGGAGCCTTCGGTGCAGGCTGGTCACAAAAATGTCTGTTGCTCAGATTCCAGTGCTCATTTTTCTCCAGGAAAGCTGTGTATTTTTCATGCACAAGCCTGCATCTTCATTCAGCAGCACTGCAGGGCTGTGCTGAGCTATCTGCATTGATCTGGTAAATGAAAGGCCCCTTGCTGGCAGCCAAGCACAAACTCCCTGAGCCCTGAAGCAAATTGGAACAAGACAACTCAGACAAGCACTGGCAGTGCTGTGTTATATGCAATTGTGTGTTTATAACATAGATGTGTTTGTGTAAAAAAGTATTTGGTCAGAAAACATCCAATATCTACAGTCTCCCAACTTTAAGGTGTTTTGGGTGATTTTTTTAAAAATTTCAAATGTTTTCAAATCCAGAAAATTGGAGGTACTGCAGACCAAATATATGCTTGCCTATGTGCATATAAAAACATAACATTCAGAGACCCTGAGAAGTGAATGACATCTTTAAACATAGACCAGTGGTCAAGCAAAATGTTTGTGTAGGGGGCTGAGAAGTGTGAAGAATAAAGTTTTTCATCAAATCGTGGAAATCAGAGATAAAAAAGACTGATTAGATCATCCTGGCTATTCCCTTGGCACAGAGATACAGGAGAGCAGGAAAAGAAACAAACAAGCATTAAAGCTATGAAATGTCTGCTATGAAATGTCTATTTTTTCAAAAATCACAGTGCAAACAGAAGTCCTTCGACAGCCACTGCACTTATGTTGTTTGAGACCCGTCAAAACTGATATAAAGAAAGAAAAGATACTTTGGAGTTTTCTTTAAAATGCCTTGGGCTTTTCTTTTCTCACATAACAAGTTTTCCATAAACCATGATGTTGAGACTTTTTTATCTTGTTTCCAATGCTGAGTGATTAAAAAAAAAAATAAAAAGGGAGGGGCTAATTACCATGACACTGACTCAGACCAATGCTTTTATGTATTAAAGAATCCAATGGTTCTTTCAGAGACCTTGGCAAGGGTGTGTAAATCTGTGTTGATGAGTGCTTTGCCAGTGCCAATGGATTGACCAAAGAGTCTTGCATTGCCCATGAGGAAGATGAAGCAGAGGTGAATACAAAGACCAGCTGGTGAGTCAGTAGACAAACCAGGGTACAGTTCAGGAGTTTTGTCCAATTTTTTTGGTATTTCAGGGTTGGACTCTTTCCCACTTAGCTCTGGAGGGAGTAACTGAAGACACCAGCTCTTTGTAACCACTGAAGCAGAGCAATTCTGTAGGCTGGGTACACCTGTACTGGCTGCTAAAATCACTGCAGTCTTCCCTAATTAAGTTTGGCACAGTGCTTGCTGCTCGTATATCCTTGTAATGGATATAGCATTGAACATTTTGAAGTGGCAGCTGAAAAGGTTTTAACAGTGTCCACTTTGGATTAAGAGTGTACATTTTCTTGAAGGTCTTTTATTTCTTGGCTAGTTTGGGTTACTGGGTCTTTTTGTTTGTTTTTGTTTTTTGGGTTTTTTTTTAATTGTTGGCAGTGCAACTATTGACTTTTAGAGAGAAGGATGAGGATTTTTTTGTAACTGTAATGATTTTATCCCATTTGCCTTCATTTAATTTGGAAATGGAAAGCATATCTTTAATGCTAATTAGGCACCACATTGCTTAGTCTTCCTGTCCTCATGTAAATAACAATTAGCAATAATTTAGCAGTTGTACACTCTGGCATCTTCTAAACCATACCATTGTATACCATTCCAAATTTCTTTGCAATAATTAGGATCATAAGCCAATCAGCACTAATTAAGAAGAAAATAAGTATAACAAATGAAAGAACACTAGTGATTTGTATCTGTTCAGTAGTTCTCTCAGTTTATCAAATAGTTGTAATGTGTAGGAACTTCTTCTAATTGAAAGTAATTATGAGGTTTCCCCTGTTACTTTGAGCCTCATGTTCAAATCCCACAAGCTCATTAAATAAGTAACAAAGCTGGAATCTTTAGCACATATTGTAACTTGGTTCACGTTAATTAGCACCACGTTTTGGAGGCAGTAAGAGGCCGTTCAGCACCAAATGCTACCTAAAGGGACATTAGATAAGGATTTTTGCAGACCTAAGAGGCTGCAGACAGAACTGAGCCAGGTATTATCAGATTCAGCTGAAATGCCACACACGTGCCCCAAGACTGTATGCTAAATACAGTACTTTTGCAATTCAGCCCATTTTGACCTTGTTCTTAATGCCTGTTGTTATTTGGAGCAAGCATCTGGGGAAATCTATGCACTTAAATATTACCATCATTACCTTTGAAGGTCACTCCTGTCTATTGGTGACTGTGTCATACAATAGCATACATTTTCCACAGCTGTTTTGGGTGTCATTAGCACCATTTCACTTTCAAAAGCAGGAAGCAATATCCATGCCAGCACTTTTGCCAACCCCAGGCCTGTTTAACAGACTGAAATTGCTGCATAATGTTTATGTGCTAATGACACTAAAAATATGATGGTAAGTACAGTCTCCATTCAGTTTCATGTAGTAATTTCAAGGTAGGCAGTCAGCAGTCAGAGTGTTGAATACGGTGAAAGAAATCCACAGACCTCTGGTTTTGTGTCTTTTCACTACAAATTAATCTCATGCAGTTTTCAGTACAATCTTTTGAGAGAGATCACACAATGATCTTACAAGAGATTGCTGCCTTGCTGCTGGGCTGCCACTCTCCATCTTCATGGACGAAGACATGCATGACCTGATCTTATTGGAAAATCTCTTATGCCCTGAAACCAAACTGAGCTGGAACAAATCACGGTCTAGTTTGTGCTTACACGATATCCCTTTCCAGCTGACACTGTTTTGAGATCACTAATTAATTTACTAATTAGTTAAAATACCCTACAAGTGACACAGTTACTCTGACATCTTGGATTCTTTGTTGGGCCCTCTGGCTTTTTAGCTGTGTGTGTGTGCAGATTGTCAAGAGATCTCTGACTCCCCCACCATCCCCTAGTTGCTTTCCTTGGGGCTGTGAGCCTGGCCCAAAGCCATGCACAGGTACAGGATTGCCATTCGTATTACCTAGGCTTTCTTTTGCCTGTCAAGACCATACCTGGGTGGTTTGCAGACAGGACAGCTGAGATTCAGGTCCAGTGGTAACTGAAAATGAGAAATGGATCCCATTTTGGACAAAACAAAAAATGTTTTTGTGTAAGTCAGGAGCAATTAAGTGCCAGCGCCCTTTCCCCCTTCTTCTGCACTTCCAAAGAGGCTGTTTTCATTGAATGATTGCTATAAATTGAGGTAGTGTTTAAATGAGTAGTGCGAAAAAGACCACAAAATTTCATTGCAATCTTCTCAGATGGAAAAAGAGGCTACATGTAAGTTACAAAACTC
>WBND01000485.1:237232-257360 GCA_013398595.1 Tychaedon coryphoeus
TCTGCAGCAGCCTCAGGCATTCTTCTGGTGCTGGCCTGTTTCTTTGTAGGTCTCCCATCAGCAGAAATCATATGGCTGGGGAAAAAAAAAAAAACAAGCTTCAGCATTTTATGATTTCCAGAGGATAACTTTGCCAGCTGCCTATGTGCTCATCATTGCAGATTCTGCCTTGAATTTGTGGTGAGAAAGAGGAGACTTGGTGACTTCCTCAGGATGAACTTGTGGAGGAAGGCAAAGCCATCCTTGTGACTTTTCATTTCTAGTTTGGGATTAGAAGGTGCTACTTATTGCTCTTTCTCCCTGCCCATTTATCTGCCTGTCTGTTCTCACATCCACACCTCTCCCATTGTCTGCTCACCGTGGTCATGGTGGTCCATTTTTGATGTATTTAAACTGCAACAATATCACAGCCACAGGCTGTGTCAACTAATTGTCAGCTCAGTGGAGTAAGATCTCTTGTTATTAGAAGGCAGCAAAAAACTTCTGTGCTCCACAGCTCCAGGAACTCAAATCCTGCTCGTCTGGAGGGAGTTGCCATTTGCCTTCTCCCTCTGATGCTTTGCAGTTTCTCACACCACTTCAGTGAATTTCTAATTGATAAAAAGAGGATAGAAAAACACCTAGTTTGCACCCAACAATCTGTTTTTTCCCATATTGCAAAGGGCCAAGGACAATGTTTCTCCTCTGCCTTTCCCTTGTAGTTCATTCACATCTACTTGATCTTTCTCAAAACCACACAGAATTTGGAAGACAGAGGGATGACAGAAGGACTGACAAAAAGGCCTCAACTAAATTTCCAGGGATGCTTTTTATGCTTTTTTTCTCTGATCAGTTTCCCAGAAGATTTTCAGAAGGAAGGTGCCAGAGCCATCCTTAGCCCAGGCAATTTAAGGGTTTCTGTTGAGCAGGTGCAGAGCCAACGTGGCCACCTCCAACATGCTTGCATTGCCTTTGGCAAGTGTTTGTTGACCAGGCCAGCTGGAAAATCCATTAGCCATGCTGGATGAATCATGGACTCTGACCCCCAGTGCCATGAAATATGTTGGGATGCTATGCATGTGTTGTCTGCCTAATCTCCCTTCCTTCTCAGCCTACAGGCAGCCTCAGTGTCTCAATTAAAAAACTTAGTGGCAGCACATTTATGCCCAAACACTTTCCTCTCTCCCTACCTCTACTGGAGGACAACAACATTTGTTTGATGAGAAAAGCTTTTTAAAAATAATTAATATTGCTGTGACCACAGTGTAAATTAGCTGCTTAGGTGGTAGATAGGAAGAGGCAAATATCCAGAGAGAAGGTAACACATACGACCAAGGTCAGACAAAAAATGGAGCTGAACCGCCAGTTCTTTTGTCAAGGCCAGTAACAGAAATTAGAGCCCTAATTCTTAAAGCCAGCAAAGCCAGTGTTGAAGAGAGCCACAGAGACTGAAAAGAGGTCAGTGAGTAATGCATGTTGGAGCCAGGACAAGGGAGTAACAGCAACGAGTGCCTGCAGAGAAAGACAAACAACAGTGGTAATGTGGGCAATACTGCTGAACTGGCTTCAGCACAAACCACCCCAAAAGGCTGTCACTCTGAATGGGGCTGTGCCAGTGCCAGACCATTCCTCCTGCTTCCTCCAGCATCTTCCCAGCCACAGGAGCATGTCTGCTGTCACTGCAGCAAGTGCTGCGCAGCCTGAGGAGGACTTTGTACCATTATTATTAAAGATCTTATTCTCATACACAGAACAGGGTTAGACAATCTAGGTTAACATATATGTACAGCCTGGAAGGGGGCTCATCACAGCTGTGAAGAGCTCTTTCCACAGCTAAGCCATACTGTATAAAAAGAAGCTAAGTAACATATTTACCTACAGCAAGGGTCATTTTCCATTCTACTTAAGGCACTGGTTCCTCTGTCCCTGGAGGCTGTCACAAGCCTGTGGCAGAAGGACCAGTGAGATGGCCCCTCAGAAAGCTTTCAGAAAATGATTTCAGCTAAGCTCTGACCTGACACTACTTTTAATAAATCTTGATTTTTGTATTATAGATGTGTATATATTCACATATGCCTATCCATCTATTGCATCCATATGCAAAAACAACCTTTTAAAAGTTATTTGTGCCTCACTCAGCCAGCAGAGGATTCTTTAAAAACTCTTTTTTGCAGATGCTTGGAAGCTTGAAAGATCTCCTATTTTAAATTAAGCACCCGCAGCACTGTCCTTCCCACATCAGAAGACGGTTTTTAAGCCCTCCCCTTCAGTACCCAAAACTAAATTAATCTAACATCAGGAGAGGCTTGTAGAAGGAAAACCTATCAGACTTTGAAATAGTATTCCCCAGGGAAGCTGGGGAAGCCCAGTCATTTAAGGATGAATGAATTGACCTATTCTGGGACAGCTGGAAGGATGGGCTAGCTGAGCTAATATGGCTTTTCCATTTCTAATATATCTGACCTAAACTTGGACAGTCGAGACCCACCAACGCAGGCAGACGTGCTTTCAAGGAACACACCAGAAAATGAGGAACAGAATTTTTAGCAGGCAGACAAGTCATAACCGCAGGATCCCTGGACATTCAGTTGTGGCTTTTTGTCTTCCTCCCTCTCCAACTTTTGTGCTAAGTCACTTTGCTCTCCAAAAGCAGAAAAGAACTCAGGACTCCTGCTCCTGAACTGATGTAATCTAGTTTAGGACTTGGGAAACAGTTAAAGGAAGGAGGAGACTATGGAAGGAATAGTAAAGGAAAAATGTACTGGAAGATCAATGTATGCCTTGTTATGGTTTGGGTTTTAAGTAAATGACAAATATCACTCTGAGAAGGAAAAATAAACTTGGAGTTGGAAACACACATATTAATATTCAGACATAACTTGTTTTTTCCTCCCACATGCCATGACCTGTGGAGTCTAAGTAAATAAACTGTTACTTAATTTTCATAGTAATTGTTTAGGATATGCATGTTTCTAAGAGTGGGTACATATGCGTACATATATCTATATATATATGTGTATATCTATATCTATATACAGACAGAGATATATACTATTTTTCATTTCAGTTTCTGTAAACCAAATTCTTTGAGGAATATCTGTTGTAACAATTTCATCATCCTGCCCAACTGAAATTTGGGCTTGGAAAATAAACTAAGTACACAAATTTTGTTAGGTTAGCTACTGGAATGAGATGAGATTCTTTCAGGGACAAAAAAAAAAATAAGTGCTGTAGGATTACTGGAACAAGCAATTACATAGACAATCCTCCATCAAAAGCTGCATCTTGAGCAGAGATCCAGTATCAGAGATTTGGCATAATAACCCTTCAATATAAGTCAGCCAATGATTGCAGGAATGATAAGGAGTGAGAAAGATGTTCTTAAGGAAAACTACTATTTTGTAGACTGGAACCTGATTTATCCTTTGCAATGTGTAATGCTGGTCACAGCCTGTATTCTCTACCTCATTTCCTGTAGGGCAAAAGAGCAAGGGGATGTGAAATGTGGGAAATGAACTGAAAGTCTCAGTAATTGCTCCCTTTGGAGACAAACGGAGACCAGTCAGTCCTAGAGAGCGGTTTTATTCTAAGAAACAAAATCCAGGCAGAAGAATAAGGATAGCCCCTGGAAAGTCCTTAGGGGAAAGTAGTAAGGTGTTCATCTAAGAGTTTCTAAATTATGTTTTGGTTCAACGGGGTGATATCTGTCACACTGGACAAGACCAGCCTATATATTACTGAAAATCTGCAAAAGTCTATTTTTTGAGTTGTTGAGCTTAAAAATCACTGTGTATGTACCTTCTCTGTAACCACATGTTTGGGGCTGTCAGAACCCCATAAACATAAAACTTTAGCATTGAATAACTTCAGCAGTGATTGTTTCCACATCCTCCCAGTAAAACATTGACTGAGTCATCTTCTTTCTCTTGAATTATCATCTGGAGACATGATCTCAATGTTCTAATACTGTAACACCCCAAAAGATTCTAATGCTCTCAGACTAGAGCAATTTGGGGAATGACTCAATTTTTCTCAATATTTACAAATATGAAATAGTTTCCATTGTGTTCAACTTGTTGCTTCATGTATTTGCAGGGAGGCCTAAGTTATTTTTTTTTAGTCCCAAACAGAGAAAGTCTTCATCCTGCACTTTTTTTTGTGTTTTCTTAGGGTATTTTTAATTCTTTTAAAAGACATCTGACATGCACTCATCACTCATTTTGTGAAGTTTCCACTTTTAAGAAAAATATGTTGCAAACAAATTACAAGCTGTTATGGCTGCAGTAGCTGGCAGGATTTGTCTGTGTGGCTTCTCCCTTCCCATAGTCTTTCTTCATGCTGGTCAGAACAGGATGCTCAGATTACCACCCAGACTTCCCTTGCAATCTTTGTCCAGTTGTTTTTAATACAGTAAGATTCGGACAAAAACGGAAATTCCCTCATGGCTCTTGCTTTCCATGTAGCCACAGCTCCTCTGCTTTAGACTGTGTTGTTTGTTATTCTTGTGAGCTTGTTGAATGCCTGTTTCAGGGGAAAGAAAGGGCAACCATTTTCTTCCACAAACCTTCGCTGGATCTGCTGGAGATATTCAACAGTTAGGAAGTTCAGGTCCCTAAGCAGCAATTAATATCTCCCTAGCCTGTGAGATGCTCTCCTTTAGGACTCATCTGTTAGCTTTTCTATAGAAGCCTCTCAAGCCCAGGGTTTTTTGGTTTTGGTTTTTTTTTTGGTTTTTATTTTTATATGTGTGTGCGTGTTTTAATTTGTCACGTGCTAAGTAAAGTGGAAGAAAGTGAGTGAGAGTTGTGACTCGTGTTGTTAGAGATTCAGTGGATCCTGCATCTCCCCCAGAGGCCCTGCTTGGTCAGTGCTCTGGGTTGCTGGGATGACTCACACTAAAAATATTGCACCCTCTTCCATCAGGGCTTCACTCAGTAGTAGAGATTAAGGACTGTTTCATCTGGGATGAGAGAGGGCAGTGACAAGTGGAGGGGTCAGTAATAATATTCCATGGAGTGGAGTCAATGGAATCTCCATCCTGAGATACACATCTCCAAGCTGAGTCACAAGCTCTGACTGTGCCCATCAGGCACTTCCAATTAGTTTATATCAATCTACCTAAATATACCAGTGAAAACACAAACCCTTTCTGCTTAGACTAGAGGAGCTGCTGCCTTGGCTGGGAGGAAATGCAGTCACCAGCTTTATCCCTGACCATCACACCATACACCACCTTCTCCAAGCATAAGTATTGTTTTGGTATATGATTGGCAGTGCTGGTTAATGGTTGGAGTCGATGAACTTAGAGACCTTTTCCAACCCTAACAATTCCCTGATTCTGTGTTATGGTCACAGACCATCCCAAACATCTGGTGAAGAGGTGGGGTGTGTGCTGCCCAACTGTTGTGTGCCTCACACCCTCAATTTACTGACATGCTAAAGTGATCTAAATAATTCCAAGTTTTATTGAAGGAGGTGATGGAAATGCAGGGTTTTTTTTCTGTGGGGGCAGAGATCTGTAATATGGTTCAAGGGCATTTACTTGTCCAGTCTCATTTTTAAGGTCCCTCCCTGTCTTCCCTGTAGCCCACAAAACAGATTTGTTTGTGGCAAACATAGAGTAATGTGCTTATGGAGAACACAGAGGCTTAAGCAGCTTTCCTTGATGGCCTTTGATTCACTGAAATTTGCCCTGGGAAACACTACAGTGGTGGTTGATCTACTCCATCCCTCCTCCCGGTGCTGTATATTTCCCATATCATATTCCTCAATATTCCTTCTGGCAGATGTGCCAAAAGGGCGGCAATAAAAGCCCATTTGTGCGGCCAAGAGTTCATCGCCTCTACTCCGAAGCAGCGAAAAACCAACATTCAATAATTCTGCTTTGCAAGCCGTTGTTATTTTGATAACACTTCAAGCGAGCAGCAGAAATACCGAGCAGCCCCCGGGCAGGGGGGGGGAATTAGCCAGGACAGTGTCTTTCCTGCAACTGGAGGTCTCTGGAAAACAAGGGCTGGTTTGAAGCTGGATGCCTTGGGAATCAATAGATGATTGTTTGCATGTGGGGGCCACAAAGTGCTGCAGCAGTCGAGGGTCAGTTGGTCTTACAGTTACAAACTGCATTTTTCGGAGGCCAGCCACATGCCTGTTTCTATTTGCAGGCGGAAAATAACGCGCCACACAAGTGGTCTGCCAGCTCCTTGTTTTTCCTTAAAGGAAAATATATGTGCTGAGGGGAGAGGGAATTAGCAGGGAGCTGGCTCTGCATTTCAAGGCCCCTGCTTTTGCTTTTAAACTGTGTTCGCTGAAGTCCTGCTTAGCCTTAATAAATATGTTTCTCTAGCCAAATCTTTGAAGCCAAGGACTGGAGATTTAGCTTCACAACTCTCACTCCATTTAGTGGAAATCTTTCTACTAAATACATATTCGTCAAATTGACAAAATAGATGTTTATATTATATTATATTATATTATATTATATTATATTACATTATGTTATTTTATTTTGTATTTGGACCAATACAAAGCACACTGCAGTCAATAGAAATCCAGTCAAGGCTTTAGTGGACACTGTACCATGCTATCATGAAAAATGTCTTTATTAAACACATTCCAGTAGTCAGATGGGCTAATATTTGGACAACATTTCCTTACCTACGCTGAATTCCTCTCTGTCAACATAAGCAAGAACTTATACCCTGTGTTTTGGGTTCAAGGGGATTTTTTTGCAGGGGGGTTTTTTGGTTTTTTTGGTTTTTTTTTTTTTTAATTATCTATTTTTTAGTTGTTTTGTTGTTGTTCTTGTTGTTGCGGTTGTTTTGGGTAATTTTTTGGGGTTTGGGGATTTTATTCCCCCCCCCCCCAATATTATTTTTACAAAATAAAACTGTCAAGGTGCACATTCTGATGTGAAAAAAACATGTAACAACCAAGAATCTTTCAGCAGCCCCCTGAGTAGTCAGCAATATGCAGGTGAGGATAACAGATACAGGAAATAGATTGCTGCAGGCTGTAGGTGCCCTGTATGGGAAGGGTAAATGATCTCTTTTCCCTCTTTTCACTATATTTTATGTAGATTTGAGGATTAGATGAGATTATGTAAATTTGTAGATTAGATATTTTGAGGATCAGGTCATTAAAATAGTTTTCAATGGCTGTTCCTTTTATTATTTAGAATGAACTTCAGAGATGCTGAAGGCTCTCAGTGTTGTCCTCCATGGATCAAATCCCTTATTTATTCTACAGTCCCTATGATACCACCTTGTGCCAGTGTCCCCCTGCTATGATGATGATGTTCCCCTAAGACCTCTGGAGAGAACCTCCAACTGCTATTTTTGTCTCCAAACTCACTAATTGGAAAAAGAAAGATTAATTAGAGAATTAAACATTCTGTCTTTATCCCAGAACTGCAACTGATATAATAGAGAAACTCTGCTTTTAAGACAGTGTTTGCCTCCCCATTAAAACTCAAGAGAAACCATGATACAAAATCCATGGGATTACTTAGTCTCACGCACTAGAAACTAGGAATCATGTTTCTCACCTCGAGGGGTCCTGGGTAACCACATCTGTTAATATATATTAAAGAAAACCTTTGCACTGCTCTGGCAAATGGCATTATGAGACACATGCAAAGCTGTCATTAACCTCTGGGATTTAGATCAATCAGGAGCTCAATCTGAACCACCACTGGATGCTGTTTCCCAAAACCAAACGCAGCACAGGGAAGTTTAGCAAAGCAAACCCCAGCCCCATCTCTCATCTCTCACTGTGCCTGCCCAGCAGGAGCTCCCAGGTGGGCTTGGGGGAGCTGTGCTGAGCTGTTCTCAGCCACAGGCCACTCCTGCATCCCTTTAATGGAGTGGCTTCTTCACAGCCCCTGCAAGCTTTCCCTCTGCAGCTAAATACATCAAACAGGCAGGGAGAGACCCATGAAAGCTCAGTGCTCCATCAGCCTTTCAGTGGCATGAAGAGGACACACACTGAGGGCCTTTGCTGCTGCACCACGCCTGCACTGCCCTCTCACTGCTCTCCCTGCCTTAGCTATTCCATCTTTATTATAATTTGAAGAAATTCCTTCATCAAAGTCATGCAGCCCTATTTCCCAAGCCTGGTCTCTTCCTTTGTGCTTAAAACTGCTTCCTCTGCAACTAACAGACTCTAGTTAGTCTTTGAAAAAATGCATTTGGATTTAATGGCCTGCAAATAAAACACACATAGGAGGACTGAGGAAAGCTAGGGCTGTACTAATCTAATAAATAAGACCATTATTGTTTCTCTGTCTGATCCAAAAAAACAGCAAACAGCCTTTGCATATTTTATTTTCAGAGACACCATTTCTTCTCTAGAGCAAGGAATTTTATTTCATCTTCATAAAGCATACTATTTTTGTCAGCCCTGTGGCCAAAATAAGGTGTTTTCTACTCCTGTTACAGATAGGGGAAACTGAGGCAGGAGAGAGTAGACCAGCTTGCCAAAGTGTCTGTACAACATTAGTCATCAAAATGCCATGCTTTCTCCACCTGGGTTGCTAAGGCTGATGCTACTGGCTACTCCCAAGCGTTCCACCAGAAAACATGGACAAACCTTTGGCATCCCCAAAAATCAGGCTGTTTGCATAGTCTCATGTAGAAGTGATATATTAAATTTCCCTGCTTGATTTCTCAAGGCTCTTTAGAAGCAGTGGTGTCTCTGTCTTGTGTTCCCTTGCTGTGTTCAGCCTCTGAGCACCATCCAATCCTTGAAGAAAGTAATAACATCATTAATTTGCGTTCATTAGTGCAACTAATGATTGAATAGGAAGATGTGATGAATTGAAATCATGGGCTTGAAGCTGAAAACAGTCATCCCAGCCCCTGTGCTCCTCAGATTTCTCTTAGTCCCTTGTAAACCTGTCCTTTCCCTCCCATCCTGATGCCAAGGCATGGGACGCTCCTCTGCACAGCACCATCCTGGGAACAGTCACACATTGCCTGAAGAAGAAGGTTCATGTTGGACTTTGGAGGACTATCCAACCACCTCCTGTTTTTGCAGCATCTAACTAATTTCCCTCCTATAAAAATTCTGTTCCAAAGAAGAAAAAAAAAAGAAAAAAAGATTTAAAAAAATCAATACTTAGGCTTCCTAATTTTAAGCTGATTGCTGATTGTAAAATCAGTGGTGTTAAAAATGGTTATCTGTGTGCTGTTTCTGATAGTTTCCCCGTGGGAGCAGCTTGGAGCCTGCTCTGCCAGCACTTTTTTCTCACAGAATAGAAATCTGTGGGGATATAGCATGTTCTCTAAGTGCTGAAGTAAAACAATACTGAGGGTGCTAAGGACCTGTCTGGAGCCCTTCAGCACCTGGCAAGATCAATCTACAAGTCATGCCTCTCCCCTCCTAAAAAAAATGGCTTTTTTGGAGGGACAAAAAAAAAAAAAAATCCTCCCCAAAATATGTCATCTTTGAAAAACCAATCTGCTTTTGCAAGACAGGCTGTAATTGAATCCCAGCTGAATGCAGCTGCAAGTGGGGTGAGGTGCCAGCGTCACGAATAGCATCTGGAAAACCACAGAGGGCTGCAGAGTGGAGTTGCATAAAGTGAGGAGCTCTTTAAAATACGTGCATGCATGTGTGTGTATGTGTTTTGTGCAGGGGTGCAAAAAAAAAAAAAAAAAAACCAAAAAAACCCAGAAAAAACCAAACAGAGGGTTTGGGGCCAGCACAGCAGCCTCTCAGTTGCAGAAAATGGCGACTGAGGGAGTCCTCAGCCTCCCAAACCCTCTGGCTCCTCGAGCATCATGCAGCCCTGACCCTCCCACATCTTTGTTCCTCGCCGTGCCCTGCTCCTGAGCGCCAGCCTGAGACTGTTTACTCCTTCCCTCCATCTCTCCCAGGGATATGATTCACACGTTTTCAGATTTATTTGAGCAAAATGCAATAAATATGCCGCTTCAATTTTAACTGCTGGAATGTAGCCAGGGTTTTTAATGAATCTGGCCTGTGCGATTGAAGTGGTCCAGGATCTCAAAAGCTCTGGGCACTGTTAGATTATACACACAGACATCCACACACACATATCTTCCCCCACCTCCCTTTCCCTTGGGGCTCTGTGAGTCACATGCGACTGCAGGTTTTTCAGATTCAGCTCTGGTTAAAATTAGCAAAAGCCTTTATTATTCAAGAAGAGGAAGGATTCCTATCACAGCTGCTGAGAACTGCCATATTTTTCTTGTACTTGCTGCATCGACCTATTATAATTTAGCTTTATCTGTTATGCTTTGTTTCCCTAAAATATAGTAGCAGGGCTTGGTCCTGTCAACACTGAATTTTAATTACAAGTTCATGAGGATCACTGCATTAATCTGTAGCTGGACCATCATGGATTTTGTTTCTGTGCAGCTGGCATCTCTACAGTTTCAATCATTTATAGTGATGTTTCACAAGAAGGTCTGCTCTGACCAAGGCACTAGTTTTGCAAGCTTCAACAAAAAATGTATTTCAAGCAGCTGTAAACACCTTGTTTTAGTTATCAGAGGAGATGACAAAGGGCTTTCACGCCAAAATCCGAATGCAAATAACTCACATGTGGATGTATAAAGTCAACCAACAGATTCACTCAGTCCATGAGCTGCACTCATTTAATAGGGAAAACAAAACAAGGAAAATGAGCTATGATATAGTAAATACGGCCCA
Organism: Tychaedon coryphoeus; assembly: GCA_013398595.1. Classification (NCBI taxonomy): domain Eukaryota; kingdom Metazoa; phylum Chordata; class Aves; order Passeriformes; family Muscicapidae; genus Tychaedon; species Tychaedon coryphoeus. Next base: position 247,886 of record WBND01000485.1, read on the forward strand.
TGTTAGCTCAGCAGGAAGGTTTTGGCCAGATCTCAGGAGATACAGGACCGAAATTGCCACGACCCGTGGGAACAGGCCTGCCCTGCTGGGAATTCAGTGTCACTGCTGGACCCCCGCCATTCCTAGTGGGCCCAAACCGAAGCGGAGGCACACTGCCAGGGCCACATGGAAAAATCAGGGGATGTCAATTCTCCTGTGCCCCCATCTGCGGATAATTGGTTGAGCACTAAAATTCACAAGGAAAATTTTGTTTTAGAAAGATGATAAAGAGAACAAACAAAAGACAGGAAATTAAAATTTATGTAAACATAGTGGTTCCCAGAGCAACCATAAATGAGCCACATTGCATATATAGACGAAGGCATAAAAGTTAATACCATGTGCAGCAATACCATACACTACGTAGGCACCCCTGGGACCGTGTTACATTAGCTACGGGACCCATCATTTTGAATGGTTTGACTTTTACGCTTTTAAAGCCCCAAACACAACGTTGCAGCAACGCCAGGTGGGAATAGAGCATTTGCTGTTTATTTGTTTGTTTGTGTGAAAAGAGAAAGGGCTGTTTGAACAGAATGAGAGAGAAGCTGTAATTTTTTCTCCCTTTGCATACCAGAGATAAAGGTTGCAGGCTTTGATCTCAGAGATATCTGAGCAGTTTTGCTGGGGTATTCCTTATCACTGATTTAGTACTCACAAAGTGAGATGGCAGGAGCAAAGAACAGAGAATCTCCTGTCTAGATAGAGCAGCCTCTGCTCAAACACCGTACTGTAGCCCAACATAAAGCACAAGGCTTTTCCCTAAGTAAATGTGGTAGTGCAACAGGGATTGACTTAGCCATGTAAAGTGTCAGTCCTGAAATGCCTAGACTGCTTGGAAACATGCCTTCAGCTTGCTCTTCTATTTTTTGCAAGTGGTTATCCTGAGTCTGATTCTCTGCTCCCTCATGCAGTTGTTGACATCAGTAACATGGGTGTAAAATGTCACCCGATCAGAAGGCAGCCAGCATTCACCTTGCATTTGTATTCATGACTATACAAGGAAGAGGGCAGCATCAGGTCAGGCCCACTGAGATCCACAGAGATTACTTTGTCAATGTGGGATGTTTATGTTCTGATGGGGTGTTTTATAATCGACTCTTAAAACTCTGTCGCAGCCTATTTGTTCTGGTTTCACGGCAGGGCAGATCAGAACACAGGAACTGTTTCAGTTTTCCACTGTCACTGTTTTTAATTTTTTTTTTTTTTCGCAAATCACTGCATCTTCCACCCCTTCATCTTTTTTCCCCAAAATTTCCAAAATGTAAAGCATTTGGTCTAGGATCAGCATTTGTTTTAAGTCTAGATTTGGGCTGCCAAGTCTACTCACCCACTGGTGCAGGCACTGGTGCTTTCCCATGCCACACAGAAACTATTCCTGAGGGCAACTGCCCCTCCTTTCTGTCTCACACCAGTCCCAGCTTCTTGTCACACTGAGGCACCCACATACACCCATTACAAGACCTCCTAAGAGCACTCCCTCCCTGTCCCCATCTGTGGTGGGATGACCTTGGTCACCTGCCTTGCGCCCGCTCAGATGCGCTGTCACTTTTCAACAAGACAGGGATTTTATTTTTCTTTTTTTAAGTGAAAAGACTTGTAAAGATGGCAATTGAAGGAAGTTAACAGTCAAAATTTGCACTGGACGTTGTCCATCTGTGAAGATGATGTGATGAATGTGTAAGATCTCTAGAGAAAGTGTGAGTTGCAGGAGGGAACAAATACAGCACATGATCTAGGTGCGCTGCTGCAGTGGAATGTGGGTTTGCACCCTTTGGTCATCAGCACCACCTACTGACACCTTTATCTGCTGGGTACCTCTGTCCTGCTCCATCCTGACACTGCCAGACCAGCTGTGTGGTGCCACCTGGAGACCTGAGCCATCTGTGTCTCCATCCCTGTGCTCCAGAGGAGAGGCATTGCTTGCACCCATCTTAGCAATAACCCTGAGATGGAGTCTGTGTTGGGGAGCTGGGTTGGGAAACAGGAGTGTGACACATAAAATCACTGAATCATTTAGGTGGAAAAGTCTTCCAAGACCATGAGTGCTACTGTTTCCCCAGCACTCCCAAGGCCACCACTAACCCATGTCCCCAAGTGCCAGACCCTACAGCTTTTAAATCCCTCCAGGGATGGGGACTCCACCACTGCCCTGGGCAGCGGGGCCAGGGTGCCAGGTCTTGACAACCCTTCCAATGAAGAAATTTTTCCCAACATCCAATCTAAATCTCTCATGGAACTTGAGGGCATTTCCTCGTGTTCTATCACCAAGCTGCATGTCTTGCTGACTTGCTGTTAGGGCACAGTGAGATTGTTTCCCTGCCACCTATATGTTGACTCTTAAAAGTTTGTTTGGGTTTGAACCAGCCAGTGTGGGTAACTCAGGGGCAGTTAATTGTACTCAAGCACAGGCATCTAGATCAAGTGGCATGACTTGACCTCTGGAGATGTCTCTTTCTCTCTGTTGATCATCTGAAATACTAAAATAACTTATCTTAGACACCACTGAGTGATTTGAAAACATTTTGTGTGTTTCTGTTTCCTATTCTGTTTTTTGTTCTTAACTCTTTTTCTGCCTTTCTCTGTCTACTGATGAGGCTCATTTCTCATTTTGTATGTCTATGTTACTTGCACAGTTGGGACCCCAGCCTTCATTGAAGCCAAACGCTTCAGATAATTAATAATAATAAAAAAGGAGAGTGATACACTCTTTGTACAAAAATTTAATTTTTTTTTCTAATTCCTGCTCAGTCGAAACAGCTCATTTCTCTTGAAATGCAATTGAAATGCCATTAGTATTTTCATTAGCATGATGACTGATGATACAAGGCAGGCAAGTAGATTTTGGGCCTAGGCTGATAAATGTCCATGACGTTTTTGTAAGTCTGTGCTAAACACTTCAGAAGTCACATGCCAAGTAGTTCCAGATCGTTTAAAAAAACAGAAGACTTTTTTTTCCCCCTTTAACTCCTGGAATGAGAAACAGCCACACAGTGATCCAGAAATAGCACAGCAAGCCCTGGAAATGCCCACCAGTTGCTCAACACTTTTTTTTCTTCATTTAAACAGTTAATCTTCATCAATGAAGATATTTTACTCATGCGTCTTTGGCATTTCATGGGGGATTTTTTTTCCTATCTCTGAGGATTCACAGCTCTAGATGAAATGGCTCTTTTGTTTGTGGGAAGGAGAGAAATTCCTGTGGAAAAACCCAGCTTAGGACAAAACCATAGCTTAGGCTGCCTTGAGAGGCTTTTCTTTTTTCCTTTTTTTTCTTTTTTTTTTTTTTATGAGAGAGAGGTTGAGCTGGATTTAAGTGATACATGTGGGTAAGTCATCATGATGGTTTTGCTTCCAGAGAATTTTAGCAACACTAAATGAACGATGAAGAATGGATAAACAAGAAGGGAGAGGAAATGTTAAGCTTAGTTAGTTGTCTCATCATTCTGAGACGTATTGCCTTTTTTGCTCTGAGGTAGTTTCAAACACAGATGAAGCAAATTATGCACTTAGGAATGGCTTGTTCTTCTATCAATTGGATAGGCTATATTTGTTTCATTGATTTCTTCTGTGCAGAACAGCAATTGTAGAGCTGGATCCTGTAAATTTCTGTATTTTTCTCTCACCTGCAGTTTTAAAATGGTGATTTGACAGATTTTATTATTATTATTATCATTATCATTATTATCATTATTATTAAATTTTATGCTCTGTTTGCTGGAGATAGAAATATATGCTCGCTTCTTTATAATGTGAAGCCAAAGACCCTTGCCTTGGGGCAGGAAAACAAATTCCTGATTTTCAGCCTGGGTGACAAATCCATCCTAAAGGATCAGAGGACATTTCCATGGTTTAAGTTTCCTGCCCCTACACCTTGATGCATCACAGCCATTTTATCTCCTGCTCAGGGAAGAATTGACAGGACATGTTTGTGCTGCTCCCTCAGAGGTGACAAGGGGATATTTACAGTGAGGAGATATTTCCCTACCCACAAGAGACTTTGGGACAGGCAAGAGTGAAGGCTCAGGACTTGATTCACTTGCCCACACATAGTTGTCAACTGTCATTTGAGATGCCTAGAATATCCTGCCTGGCCTCCAGCTGCTCTTGCAGAAGGGCAGAGGTCTTGTCTCAAGCCCTTTATCATATCTGCCAGCCTCCCTCGGATGTTTTAAATACCTCAGGGCATTTCAAACACAACCAGGTGCCTGTGTAGAATTCAGACTCCTGGCCCAGAGATGCACCACCCACATTTGAGCCTCTCCTTTTGAGTGGGAGGAATTTACACTTGAGTGGTGATTTGGCCGCGGAGCTTCAGGAGGAGGATGGCTGCTCTCACCCAAATCTGGATAACCACAGCATAAGATTGCTGCCTGAGTTAGATTTCTCAGCTTTCATTATGGTCTGTGAAACTTTAGCTAATGGAGCCTGGAGCATAAATAATCTTGCACTGAAGTAGGTCCCACTTTTTCAGCTGAAACACCCACTCCACTCTTCTGACTGCACTAATTTCATCTTTGTAGCCTTAAATACATAGCTCTCGTGTAGAAACATGAGTTGCTGCCACCTAAAGTGAGATGAACCCACTATTCCCTTTGTTATTAAAAGAAAACACTGACAGGAGGGTGTTAAGTACAAATCCATAGATTTGTTTATGAAGAGAAAATTCAAAACACTGAATTTGATTGAGCTGTTTTCCTGGGCACATGTCCCAGTAGGAACAAACAAGGCCTGAGTTCCTTTTCACACCCAAACTGCTAAATAAAGTCTCTTTTAGATTTCTTCTTTCCAGAGTTCTATATTTTCTGCAAAGCTTACCAAGGCCAGCTTTTACAAACAATTGTCTGAAACTGAGACCTATCCTTGTGTCAATCTGTACTGTTCAGGACACAGAGTCCTGAACAAAGAAAGTACACTACTAACCTAATTTTAGGCATAAAGGTTGGAGAGCTTGTGCTTGTCAGTTTCCTGACATTCGTTGTTTTTTCCATAGGGCTATGACCTGACCGAAGTCTCAGTCAGGGCCAGAATTTTAACAGATTCTGTCTCTGTTCCATCTTTGCTTTTGTACAATAAAATTCTGCCACCCCAGGAAAGCAGTCATCATTTAAAAAAAAAAAAAAAAAGCATCTTTGCTTGCATAATCTTTGCTTCATCATGATGCTCTCTCAGAGAGGGTGCTTAAAGGGAACATATTCCTACCCTGATCCACCAGTCTGTATTTTGTCTGCCTGGTGCTATAAAATAAGCGTACAAAGCTATGGGGAGAGCAGTTCACTGCTTGAAGAACCTAAAATACTCTCTTTTGGCTCCAGAAAATGTGAAAACTGAAGACAAGCTTGCACCAAAGCCATGAAGAAAAGCTCTTTGCAAATTTAGAGTGACTCAAGCATAGATGTGCAACCTTAAAGTTGATAGCATAACTCCAAATGTCAGTGGTGAAGCACATTTAGGCTTTTCCATATATGCTCTTTCTTCTGGCTCTTGTCAATCTGCTTTTCACACATGTCTGTAATAAGTGATTTCCCTCCTCCAACTTCTTTCCAATCTATTCTTTGTCTCCTATTTCCATCTATTTCCCTATTTCATTCCACTTGGCACTCTTCACCTCTTTAACCTTTTCTTCATCAGTCATATCCCTGCTTGTGGCTCTGCTCCACAGAGGCACTCTCTGACCTTATTATACATGGTCTCCCTGCCATCCTTCTTCCACTTGTAGGAAGCAGTCTCCTGCAAGAATTTTAATGAAAAACACTCTGAGTAAAGTATTTCCTTCGGAATTTTCCTTTTAAAAGAATGTAAAACTGAAAATTTTACACTAAGGTTCATATCATAACAATAGTGTGTCACTGAGTTTTTTAACTGGATAAAAGCAAAAGACTGAACTTCAAGGAAAATCCTGATTTCCCTATCTGTCTTTTCTCCCTTCATAGGAATGCTGGGCTATTTAAATAAAGCCAAACGTTGTACTGTATTTAATAATTTTCACATATTTTAGTAGTTTTCAAATGCTATTTAACTTATTTGGTGTCAATAATGCTCATGAGCTTTCCTATGCATCTGTTTAAACAGATTTCAGTTTTCCTAATAGTCAATTACTGTAGTTTTCCTCATGAAAGGTGAGAAAGCACCCCTTATCTATTGATCTGAAATAAAGAAGAAAAGAGAAGAACAATAGATGCACTACCAGTGTGCATTATTTTTCATCTCCGTTGCTGATAAAGAAAGCATTCATTTAATGATAAATCAGCAGTAAAGTGGGATGAATGGGCTCAGATTTTAAAATAAAGCCAACATGAGACCTTCTAAAAATAAAAACGCCTCTGTTACAGTGGAGTTTTACCTCTTCTAGATTGCAGGGTCTATGGAGACTCCTGTTACGTGCTGAGATTCCACTTCAAATGCATGTCATACTCAGAGTATTTCTGATTGTATGAACTGTGGCACAGCTTATTACAGACAAAGAAGAAAAATGAAATTGCTGCCCTGCCCAGTAGGGAAAATGTTAACTTAGAAATCAGCAGCTTTGGATGCTTTTGTCAGCCCTCTGACTTTCTGCCTATCCTCACCCCACCTGTCCTCAAGCACCTTTGTGGTTTCTTAGCCAGGCTCACCTGCAGCTGCAGTGAGTAGGGAGGTGGGGACTCCTTGGGGGATCAGTTCAGATATTGCTGTGCTAAGTTCCACTGTGGAGGTGCTCCCCTGGTTTTCTTCTTCTCCTTTTTTGAAACCAGATGGATTTCTGGATTTGAGCAACATCCCTGGCACAGTTTACCTCTCTAATGCAGGTATAACCACAGGACTGCTTAAGCTGGTGTAGTGCAAATATAACATTTGTGCCAGCAACAGAAACATATCAGCTGAATTCATGGAGCAAACACATATTTTCTTTTGCTAGTGCATACACAGAGAGAATGAAGCTGCTTCTGGAGGAACACTGTGTTTCCTTAGTGAAAGTCTCAGCTGAACTTGTTCAGCAAGACATTTGCTAATTATTTTGATAACTTCCCTTAGTTTTCATCACATTTCGTACCATGGATGTGCCTGAAAAATAACTCCCATCATTACATCAGCCCAGCCCTTGTGCATCATTTGTCCTCCCCTCGCTGGCAACTTGACTTTTCTGGCTATGCTTCATGCCAGCACTCTCCTACCAGAGCTGCCACTGTCCCATTTAATCTGTGATAAATACAAACTGCTCCCAACCCTACTTGCCTAGGGGATATCAGCTCTGCCACATTTTAAAATGATCATCCCTGTTGTTTAGAAAAACAACAACTCAAAATACCACCCCTGACTTTTCTCATTACTTACAGACTGAAATTTCCCCATCTGTCTTTCCTCAGCTGTGTTCTTGAGAAAGAAATCTTGTCTTCTGTTTTCTTTCTCTCCAGTGAGCAAATCCTCATCCACTGTGGCAACTCATCTTGGAATGACTAGTTTTTCTAGGTAGTTCCTTGATCCTACCTGGAGATCTTTTCATTTCTGCCCCTCAGTGCACCTAATGGCTTTTCATGTTTTTAAAAAAAGAGCCCTTTTTCTCATTTTTCCACTTAACCATCCTCCCTCAAACAATGACAATGCTTTTTCATTTCACCTCTTTCACAGATTTTAATTTTTACCCTCTGTGAGAGAATATAGTTCTTCATCATTGTGTATTAAATTATTCATTTGCAGAGATATTTAACAGCAAATTTAATTTATTCAACCCTCTCAGTCTCTGTTTGTCCCTCTTGATTCTATCAGTCTTTAACAACTGTAAACTTTAATTTTTTGTTCCACTTAAATTTTCAGTCTCTGAGCAGGAAAAGCATTTGATTCTGGACCCTTTACCTTAAAATTCTGTTCACAAGGCCTGGGAACCCAGAGCCTTTGACTCTGAATTAGACTTTTGACCCCTCCAGTTTTCCTTTCATTAAACTTATTTATTGCTGTCATCCACATATAACTTCTGTGTTCTTCTGCTTTGATCCAACTTCCACTGAAAATCCTAATTTCATGTGTTCATTACTTCCCGGTATAAAAAAAAAAAAAAAGGAGAGAGAGATAATTTGATGGCTTCTTCCATGATATTTTGAAGTCCCAATCCCACTCTGTTTGAAGGGATGGGGGCCTGGGAAGGGCACAAGGTCACACAGGGGACAGGGCAGGAGCACTTTTACAGTCACCTGGTGTGACTGTCCTGTGCTGCCCTGAACTGTGAACTGCTCCCACCAGCTCCATTAAGTGGGCCTCTTGGAATTCACTAAAGACTGAGCTTCCAGACACACAGACTTCATCTCCAGTGACTGGGGCTGCATATCCCTTATCCCTTGGTCTCCTGACTCACCCTGGCAATATGCAGAGGAGGAAGAAGGTCTATGATTCTTCCTGTACTGGTAAAGGAAAGAGAAAATCCAAAGCAAAACTAAAGGGCAAAACTGCATCTGCCAGGAAGTCTAAATCACCACAAATGTGAAAAAGACAGGAGACTGGTCTTTAAAAATTCAAGTTGAAGTTGATCATCCTCCTAGGCTGCAGCCCCAGGAGCAAGGACAGCAGGCTGAAGTTGGGGATTCTCCACCTCTGCTGTCCTGTGATGAGACCCCACCTGCAGTGATGTGTCCAGCTCTGGAGCCCCCAGTACTAGAAAGATATGGACATGCTGATAGAAGTCCAGAGGCCATAAAGGTGCTCCTGAGCCAGGGGAGCCAGGCTGGGAGAGCTGGGGGTGTTCACCTGGAGAAGAGAAGGATCTAGGGATACCTTAGAGGCCCTTCCAGTACCTAAAGGGGCTCCAAGAGAGCTGGAGAAGGGTTTTGGAAAGGGCCTGTGATGACAACACAAGGGTGGAATGGCCTCACACTAACAGAGTGTAGGGTAAGACTTGATATTAGGAAGAAATCCTTACTTGCATTTTATGGCTGAGCAATGGAGCCTTGAGACCCATGCTGATGATCAGAAAAATAATGTTTTCTTACCCTATTCTCCTGGGACCTAATCCTTTCATTGATGATGCTGACAACTACGTAATTATCAAATACTGCATGTCTCTGCATGCAGCTCCACGTGACCCTGGGACCCTTGTCCCCAGAATTGAGGAGGATCTGAAGCCTCCCCAGACAATCCTACATCTGCACAGACCCACAGCTGTTGCTCTGCTGCTCAAGGGATGTTTTGCCAGGCTTCAGGTATTGCAGCAGTTGCACCCTGTCAGGAAACACAATTATCTTCATAAAGAAGGGAAGAGGAAGACTCACACTGCATTTCTTGAGCACAGGCACAGATTCACCCAAGTAGAAAGGAACGGCAAGATGCATTTAACCTCATTAGTTTCAGTAGGGCTGACTTTGTGCAATCCATCAGTGTACAAATACATTAGGGGAACTAAACTATTTCCACATCTCATTTACATAATGGATGGGATGTGAAATGAGTCCTATGGAGGAGAAGTGCC
>WBND01000485.1:261035-272839 GCA_013398595.1 Tychaedon coryphoeus
AAAAAGGTGGAATTGGAAGTTTTTAATGTGGTGGTGGAAAAGGGAGGAAGATAAAAGGACTTAAAGTCATAAAGCAGTGCTTTACATTGAAAGTACAGTTATTTTAAATGATAATACACGTCAAATAGAATCCAGGGAAATTACTTCCATAAGTTAGAAAGGTAATAATATTACTTTAAGAAGAATAATTACTTTCCTTAACTACATTTATCACATGGTAATTCAGTTCTCCTTCTGGAATATGATGCAATGCCAAACTTTTGACTGATTTATTTAAAACCAGCCTTAAGAAAAGATTTACCAAGATATTAGGTTTCTTCTGGTTCTTTATTCCAAACTGAGGAGTTATCAAAATGCAAATACTGTGACTAACTACATGTTTAGACGTGCATTCCTGTACAGCTGCATTGCGTAGCTTCACTGTGCAAAGACATTGAGAGGGAAAAAAAAAACATCTGCAAGAGTTTTCCAATAACAATGGTCAGACACATAAACAATTTAAGTATAGCTGTGAATTTCCAGAAATCTGTGGGGAGTACAAATCCAATCCAATGAACTCTCTAAAGAAAAATCTTTCCTAGCAGAAGCTTCACTGAGATCAATTTTTATCAGTTGATTTTCTCCGTTTTCCAATGGCAAATTAACATTTATTATCTCTTTTGGACTGGTACTTTGAGTTCCAGCCTGGGTGCACATTGTGCTAGATTCTGTACACAGATTAAAGAAGAAAAGGTGCACATTGTCCAAGAGTCTTTTTGTGTAAGTACACGATGAGAGAAAACAGATGAATGCAATAAGCAGGGTGATCATGATTTAACAGTAAAGCAAGGCAAGTAAATTAATCCATTTGTACAGAGCCCAGTACAATGCAGCTGGACCACATTGCTTGAAAGGTTAGCACTTAATTACAATGACAATAATTACCAGGTCTTTAAAATTAATGTATTAATATCAATTGTAGCTCAAAAGTTGCTTAGCCAGTGAATGAAAAATGCTTTAAATCTTTACAGAAAGGCCAATTTCAAGACAACATTTTCTACCCTCCTACACAAGCCTTCTGCCAGTTTGCCCTGAGCCAGAATTGTGCTTCTCCTGAATCACCTTTCTACTTATGATTACGATGATAATTTCTTTATAATCATGCCATCACAGTTTGAAGCTCTTGATAAACTCATTCATGTTTGCCTCTGCTTTTGGAGCTGTCCTTTCCCTGTGCCCTTTCTCATTATATACATAATAATTGATTTTCTTCCTGCTTTGCTGCCCATTGTTCACTTGCATGTGCACATGGTGCTGTCTGTGCTACCAGTAGGACTCAGGGGAGTTAAGGTATAGGATGAAAAGGGTTCTAATTAGAAGGAAATGCACAAAGATTAACAAATAGGTGATAAATAAAGTCAGAATCAGGCCACAAGCATACATCACAGAATCTTAGAATGGTTTGGATTGAAAGGACCTTAAATACTATCTTGTTTCAACTCCTCTGCAATAGTCAGAGACACTTTTCACTGTCCAGGTTGTCCCAAGCCCTGTCTAACCTGGCCTGAGACACTTCCAGGGATCCAGGGCCAGCCACAGCTTCTCTGGGCAGCCTTTGCCAGAGCCTCACCACCCTCACAGGGAAGGATTTATTTATAATAACTAAAACTCCCCTCTTGGAATTTAAATCAGTTCCTCTTTGTCCTATCACTATCTGTTTGTGAAAAAAAAAAAAGCCATTCTTCAGATTTTTTTTTTTTAAGCTCTCTCCAGATACTGGAAGAGGCACTATGGTTTCCCTAGAACCTTCTCTTCTCCAGTCTGAACAGCTCTCATCTCTTCTCAGCCTGTCTCCATAGCAAAGGTGTTCCAGCTAATCTTTTCTCTTTCTGGGACAGTTCCAAAAATAAAATATACTGATTCAATGAATGAGTGAATTTTAAACTCTTACTTCCCTGTGATGGTTTTGCCAATTGTTTAATTTTCACCTGATTCACAGATGGGTTGAATTAGGACCTTCTTTTACCTAAGGCCTTCTGAGCAGAGCACTCCAAATGAGAAGAAAAAGTCCAATGAAGAGTGATGATACCACACCAGCAGGTCTGTCCACTGAAGGACAGACATTCCACCACTGCAGCAGCATGCATCAATGCCTTGTGAGCAAATTGCTGCACTCAGTGTTTCCAACAATGCCTCTGAAACTCTGTTTGCATTCTGGTATCCATGAAAGAAAACTGATGGTTCTCCCTTATTGACTGCTCCAGATCCACAAATTACTCTTCTTTCTCAATATAGATGAGGTTTTCAGTGAGGTGAGGGACACAGGCTGAAGAAACCAAGCTCCTAAAACAAGAGACAGATGTCTGAACCCATGATTCATCAGTGATGAGCTGCAATTGGGCCATGTAGACTTTGAAGTAATTCATTACATTTGTATGTCTTCTGTAGGGGAAGGACTTTCCTCAATGATTTGTATGACCTTGCTAAACCCAGATAGGTGGTAATTGAGCAGCAACTACTTCTTCAGAAGAAACAGAATAAAAATATTGAAAATATTGACTCACCCCAAAGGCAATGAGCAGCACTTTGGTCTTTGACCTTTAAGCATCCTAGAGTAGTCAATAACCTGGCTGTTAGATGCTGTGCCTGCCACTGATTTTGATTTGGGAGTAGTTTAACCTTGAACCAAGATCTAAGTAACCACGGCAACAGGAAGTTGGCCTCTCCATCCAAGGAGTTGGGATCCATAAATCAAGGTCCCTAATGCAAACACTGTGTGCAGGTAGAGATTTGAGAGGATAAGTGGTTTGTGGGGGATTACCTTTGAAAAAATGAGTGATTGTCCCTTGATATGTTGAAACACAGCTTCACAGACTTTTTTCTTTTTTTATCAATAGAGGTCAACAGGTTACAGCTGCATGTTTTCATACAGCTCTTTATATAGGCCCTTCAGTTTAATTAGAACCAGATGTTGAATTTATGAGGTTGTTAGCATTATTATGTACCATATGCACATGCATATATGTGTGTGTGTATTGATACATGCACCCACATGTGCTCTTTTCTTATGCACCCACTACACTCATGAATAAATATAGTTAAGGCACAAATCCAAGCACTGTGTAGTGGTGAAACCTCAGGTGTGCATACACACAGTTCCAAAGGGTAATTACCTAGTCAAATATCTCACTTATTCTATGGGACACTGCTTTATTCAATGTATTGAGCTCACCTAATGAACAGCTATTTGGGAGCTGAATTTTCCTTTTGCTATTCAGTGCGTGACATCATGTCTCATTTATTCCACATTTCTAAGCCTTGGTATGAATAGATGAATGTTTCATGAATGTTGATAATTTTATTTTCACAGGACTGCTCTTGAGATGAGGGGTATATTATTGTTCTCATTTGCACTAGAGAAGCCGAGCAGAGAGAGATTGAAGTTTAATGGATACAATTTGAGATGCTTAATACTAGATTTGAGGCTCTGGAAAGATGTGTGGTCTAATAGGCAGAGACTGCTCTGTTTATCTCCACCAAGCTGTGACCTGCAAAGCTGTCTCACTTATGACCATTTCTGCCCTTTCTTGCCTCCTTTAAATCCACTAGCTGATATCAGGTCGCGGTTTCATCAGGATTGCTATCCCAAACTGGCCCATTCTGTAGCCCCAACTTCCAGACTCCTCCCACTGTAGCATTTCTGTGCCTGAATCTGATAGGGGTCTCTTCCACAGTTTTTGAGAGAATCCACAGATCTACTGATATTTCTCATTTTATGTGCCAGAAACATAAGTTCATAGGGATGGTTCATAGCAGCTCCAAATAGCAAATATAATGAATTTTTGGTTGTAGTATGGAGAAGCTGAGCATAATGAAGAGGCACAAAGGGGAAAAGGTCTGGAGCACCAGGAGCAGCTGAGAGAGCTGGGGGGCTCAGCCTGGAGGAAAAGAGGCTCAAGGGGAACCTTTTCATTCTCTACAATTCCCTGACTGGAGCCTGCAGCCAGGTGGGGGCTGGACTCTACTCCCAGGAAACAAGGGACAGAACAAGAGGAAAGCTGTGCCAGGGGAGGTTTAAATTGTATATTAACTAAACTTTATTCACAGAAAGGGCTGTCCAGAATTGGGAACATGGGTCAGTGGTGGCCTTGACAGTGGTGGGGAAATGGTTGAACTTGATGATCTTAGGGATCTTTCCCAGTCTTGATGATTCTGTGATTGTAGGTGTCAGAGCACCTGTGGAAAGTCTTTGAGGAACCAACAGGTGCTATCCAGGTGCAGTCAGGGGTGAAAAGGGGATAAAGAACCCCACTTGCTGTCCTGACCTGCTGTGCCAGGAGGTTTGCTGCTCCCTAGATCAGCAATATGGTGGAGACATGCAAAACCAGATCAGAGTGACAAATCAAACTCAGCAAAGATGTCAGGAGATTTTCATGATTGACAAAGAAGCTTCTGAGTGATGTCAAGTACAAAAGAGAAGCAAAAGAGACTCAGAGAACTAGAGCTACAACGTTCAAGCATGCAGGGATGGACTCAGGAAGGCAAAGTCCATCTGGAACTGAATCTAGGGCAGGACAAGAAATCAACAAGAAATGTTTTGACAGATATATAAAACAGCCAAAAATAGCCTATGGAAAATATGGGGCCTCTGCTGAATGAATCAGGGATCCTGGCTGGAAGAGGGTTTGTCCTCTGTTTGATTGTCCTCTTTGCCTTGATCTCTACTTGTAAGACTGGCCTTTGAGAATCCCAGGCCTTTAAGACTGGTGTGGAAAGAAAACCTGCTCTTGGAGGAAGATCTGATTAGGAAACAGTTAAATGGACTGAACAGGCATAAATCCATGGGACTTGGCATTATGTACCCAAAGGCGCTGAGGGATCTGGTTAGCTGTGAGGCTACTCTTGGTTGTTCTTGAAAGGTTGTGGAGATCAGAGAGGTTTCTGAGGACTAGAAGAGAGGGAATATCAGTCCAATAAGGTCAAGAAAAAAAAGCAAGGAAGCAGCAAGACCATTCACTCTCACCTCAATCCCTAGAATTTGATGGAGTAGCAATTGTGAAGGACATTTCCAAACATATGAAGGAGGAAAAGATGACCAAGAGTAATTATCACAGATCTGGGAAGGGGAAATCATGCCTCACTAATCTCATGTTTCTTATCTTGACTTTAGCAAGAGTTCTGCCAGTGAGTTCTCTCAGCTTCTTATAGACAAAATGATGAAATACAGGCAGGATGAGTGCACACTGTGTCAGGCTGAAAACTGTCTGGTCTCAGAGGGTTGTGATGAGTCACACAAAATCCACTTAGAGACCAGTCAGTAGAGATGCACTCCATGATATGGGGGCTAAAAACTTTTAATATGTCAATTAATGAGCAGGGTGATGGGATAGAGAACACCCTCAAAAAATCTGGAGAATTTCAGAACTCAGAGGAGTGACTGATATGCCAGAGGAATGCGGACATACAGGAGAGAGTCCAGTCAGAGGCCACAAAGATTATTAAGAATATGGAATATCTCTCTTATGAGGAAAGGCTCAGAGAGGTGGGATACTCTACTAGGAGAAGAGAAGGCTCAGGGGGATTTTTCCACATATGTTTAATGGGAAAGATTAGAGAGAGTGGAGCCAGATTATTCTCAATACTGCCCAGGGACAAGAGGCAATGGGCACAAGATGAAACACAGGTTTCTCCTAAGCTGTGTAGATTTACTGAGGGGATGAACAGGTTGTAGAGGGAGGTTTTGGACTCTCCCTCTTTGGAGAAATTCTTATTTGGCCAGATGTGGTCCAGGGCAGCCTTCTCTGGATGACCCTGCTTGATCAAGGTGAAGAGGGCAAAGTAGTCTCAAGAGGAGCTTTTTAACATCAATTGCTCTGTGATTTTTTGAGTCATTGTATAATTTAGTTGCCAAAATCCAATGCGTTTTATGTGAGGCTCATGTGCAGGTTGAGATCTGAAAAAAGAAGGAATTTACGAAGGATTCTCTCTCATAAATGAATATCTTCAATATAATAATGTTGAAGCCAAACATCACTGAGACTGGGAGAGGTTTTCAAATTTTTATGTCAGCAGTTTAAATTTTGCATATTTATAAGCAAACAAAATGGTTACAAACTATAGGAGAGTTTGAGAAATACTGTTGGTGGGGGAATTTGCCAGCCATAAGTGCATAACTTTTATTTTTCTGGAATATTTAATCTCTTTGGCCTGTTTTTTTGCCACTCATTTATTCTGCATTGTAAACTGCAGGTAGAAAGATATACGACAAAGAACTCTTTCTTTTCAAACTCACTTCCCTTTGATGAGCTGCAAGGCAAATTTAATTAGGAAGGGAATTCCTGAAAAATAAATGTAATGCGCTTTGGATGGGAGTTGCATATTGAAGTTGTTCCTGATGCCTGCTCCTTACTCAGATGAAACACCCACTAAGTCAGGTGTTTATAGCAGAGAAGTATGTAACAATGTGTGGAGAATAAACTACACAGGAAATGATACATAGGCATTCCCACTAAATAGACTTATGAGGGATATCTGTCTTTATGCATGTATCAGAGTGTACATGTTTTTTAGAAGAAAAA
The DNA here is from genome assembly GCA_013398595.1 of Tychaedon coryphoeus. Lineage (NCBI taxonomy): Eukaryota > Metazoa > Chordata > Aves > Passeriformes > Muscicapidae > Tychaedon > Tychaedon coryphoeus. Next base: position 267,593 of record WBND01000485.1, read on the forward strand.
GTACTAATGTAGGCTGTTTTGTGGGTTTACCATTGTTTACAGAGACCACTGATGGTACATGCTTCAGCAGATTATCAAAAACTAATAACAATCATAATCTTTGCAAGCATCAAGACAGTATTATAGATACATTCACAAAGAAATATGGAAATATACCAGTGTAGCAAGGACAGCAACTGACTTCTCTTTTTTTTTCAGATATATCTCCAGACATGCTACAGTACTAATATTCATCCAAATTTTGTTTCCCCAGGAATTGCAGGTCCCCACTTAAAAGCAGACCAGACTTCACTTCATGGTAAAATGGAAAGTTCTGCCTGTAATGTGATGACCAGAAGGAAACCAGCAGCTGTTGACAGTGTTGCAATGCCAAGTCCAGTATTATCTCTCCTACCTTCATCATCAGCAACATCTGAAGCAGGTAATGCTGTTTTCACTCCACCTCCTCTGTTTCTTCCCAATCTTCTTCCTTCTGGAGCTATACAATATGTTAACCTAATTCCCTTCCTGATTGGAGAAGTAGCTGCCAATGTGAATATCTAATGTGATAATCAAGCGTAGCATTTTCAACGTTTTCTTACCATGATTGTACATCTTGGCACATCAAATCTATTTTATTCACACACCACCAATTGTTGCAATAATGAGGACACAAGTAGCACCAGCCTGTATGGTCTAGCAAGACTTCTGGGTTTCTTCCTCAGCCCAGCTCTTAATTTCTTTTAAATCCCTGTAGCATGGGCAAACCAAATACACAGTGAATAGCTGAGCAGCAGATGAGATTTCTTACTGCATACTTCAGTGATTTTAGCGTAATATTCTGTCTTGCAAATGCAAAATTGTCTGGGGCAATGAGCAGTGATTTAAAATACCAGAATAAATAAGTCAGAATAACATGCTTTTCCATCAACTTATATTTTGTGCTTCTATTTTGAATCAGATCAGAAAGGTGATATCTTTATACTGTTGGAAATTGAGCCAAGTCATTCAGGCATCATCACGCCTTTTTTTGGGCATGGATAGAGAAGTTAATATCGCATTTTGTCTTAATTTCCAGTGAATGGAGAATCCACAGTTCATTGCCCTGCTCCTAATGCAGCCATTAGGAGTTTCATAATCTCGTCAAACTTTTGATGCCATATTCACAAAAAACATATTTGTATCACTGATTTACTGAATTATTGCATATTTAATCATCCAACTGCAAGTGTTGTTTCAGTGCACTTATTTTTATTTCCCTCTCACTTGCTGAATAAACAGTGAAAGCAAGGGTTTAATGCTGCAAATTAGTGTCTGTAAAGATATATTTTTATATTTAAAAAATCAAGATTGTCTGTTTAGCCTTTAATACTTTCCTATATATAAACCAAGGACAGATTTTTAAAGCAGCAGAGAAGGAAAACACACAAATATTTTATGATCTGTTTCAAGATGAAAGTGTATGCTTGACTGCATAGTTCATTCTTTCCATTTTCAGAAGTCTAATTAAATTGTTGGTTTATCTGTATCCCAGATGTTGAAATAATTTAGCTGAAAACTGAAAGAAACTGTGTTAATGGGATAACAGGACAGTGCTATGGGTTTCCTGTAATTAATAGGAAGGTGTTTGAAAATTCCTCCATTCAAATCAAGCCAACAAATTGACCCCAGCTTTGAGCAGCCTTTTCCGTGCCATGTTCTTGCAAGTGGCCTCCAGCACCTCCAAAGGGAAGGAGAATGACAGGCAGCAAGAAGGATTTTAGAGCTTCAGACACCACTGAGCTATCCAGAATAAACTTATTAAACTTATGGGGCCAATGAAGAGCATCTAAGGAGTCTGATCTCCTTGGGCTCACCTCGTTCATCGTCACTGTGCTGGAGCGGGTCTTTCAGCCTCCTCTAAGCTACTCTTGGAAATATGTATTTTTTGTAGGAATGGCTCTCTTTGCTCCAGAAGCTGTTTCCAGCATCCTATCATTCCTGGCCTCCCAGCATGGCCTGCAGCCATTTCAATTTGTGAGACTGAGCCTCGCTGCACCTGTGGACCCTGGGGAGGGGAGAAACACCAGACCTCCATGTGCCATATTTGAGAGGCTTAAAGCTGTGGTTTAAGGCTAACATTGGTTCTTGCTTGTTTTGGGGCAGCTAGGTGAGGTTGTTAGGAGAGTGGGGGAAGGATGAAGCAAAAGGATAAAAGCTTGTGCTGCGTTGAGTGTGTCTAGTTTCTCTTCATTTTGGGCTGGATTTTGCCTCCATGGAGGCAGCATGTGGGGAGGTGGAGGGAGATCAATATGCCCAAATAAAAAACTATCCCCCTGTGCATCTCTGGTGCTTGGGGGCTGCCACATGTTGCATCACCTCCATGAGGGCATATTCACCTTTTCACATGCCTACAGGCAGACATAAAGTTATGTTATCCACCTCCTCTTCAACCCCTTCTAAATGAATTCATAAAGGAATTCAAATAGGTCGAGACAGAACTCTTCCTCCCAAAGCAAGATTCCCATGTGCAAAGAGCAAAATGTGTGCAGGAACAGAAAATAAAACCCAAAAAACTAAGACCAACACAGACCAGAAAAAAATAAAATAATAAAAAAAACCTAAGACCAACACAGACTAACTTGGGTCCAGGGTTGGCCAGGGTCTGTCTGGATAAAATGGAAAAGATTAAAACTCAGCTTCGTTTCTCAGCAGAGCAGTATGTCACATGGCAGTATAAGAAAATATTTTATATCAAAGGTTGCTCACCAAGACTCTCCAGATGAGTTGATAACACCTAATGGCTTTCACTTCAATAGTAGTTTACTTTGGCAGATCATCCTGACATTTTATCAGAGGCACACCTCATCAAAGCTTCCCCCTGCAGACCCATCAGCCTCTTTCTTCATAGTCCTCCTACACTAAATGTAGAATCAGATGTCCCTAACATTCAATAATCAAAATAATGTTATGTTTCCTAATATCTCGTTTTAAAAGCCCGACCTGAAAGCATATGTATTTACTCAGTACATGCATTCTAACTACTGGCAGACTGTGTAACAACTCAAATAATTTCTAGAGCCTGCAAGTTCAGAGACTTGCTAGGAAGAAAGCAAAAGAATTATTAGTAGCTTCAAACAAGCTCCCTGAGAAGGCCATAAACACCCCAAAGCATTTACACAGAAAAAAATTAGTGCAGTAAGCCAGCAGAGAATGCACAGAAGGGTTTTTTTTCTAAATGTGAAAATGCATTTCAGCACAGAAACAAACAGACTTCTGAGCTTGCAAAGTTTTACAAGGGCAAAAAAAAGCATCTAAACATGGAAGAAGGCACTGCAAGTGGTGTTCAGCTTGTACATTCATATGCAGGAGCAGAAGCCTACCCATAACTGCCTGCATATCAGTTAATTTTGGGGAATTGGGCAGTTTGGCAGAAGGGAAGTGCCAACCTTTGCTCTACTCAGGCAGTGTCTACTCAGAACCAGGCTCCACTCAGGACTCTGAGTAGCCTCTTGAGTGCCTAAGACATCACTGGGTTTCAGGATGTGTGGTTCTTATCCAGTATCAGGACATCAAAACAATGTGCAAGGTCATCTAGAATTGCACTGAGTTCCCATTTCAGAGTTTAGAAGCTGAGGCATCCTCTACCAGCTCTGCAGACCAGGTCTCCATTGAGCAGGTGGTAACATCAACCTGCAGAAAAAAACTGGCTACAGATAAATCTCAGTAAAGACATAAAATCTTTGCAGGTACTTGGCTAATGCTTTATCTCAATATTTTTTTTTCCCAGTTCCTTGGCTTTTCCAATGGCATTTTCCTTGGCATTTTCCAATGAAAATTGAGAGTAAAGCCAAATCTCCTGGTATCAGCATGTTACCTTGCAAGCTTTCCTGTCTTTCTGTTAAATTTTCCATTGTCAATCACAACTGAAAAATTTCAGCTTTCCTTTCNATGTTTTCTAAATAAGTTGTATCTACTGACAGCTTGCAAAACAAGGCTTTCACACAGCCCAACAGATTCTGCAGAATCAGATTTCCTGCCTTTGTGTAATCACAAACTATCTGCTAAAGATCAGGCTTCCTACTTCTCCTGTTTTTTATCTACCAAGACCAGATGGTTACATGACCAATTGTCCGACGAGCTGTCCCACGGAAGTTTGGAAGTTTCTTTGACCACCACTGATTACCTTGCAGAATTACTACAACAAAACAATAACAATTATTGATTACTACAAGGAAAACCATACTATAAAAAGGGAGCTGCAAACCAAGTTCGATGGAATCGTGGAGTGGGCGGTGACCCCTCACGTTTTCCCCAGCGCGCTGCTTGCTCTGTCTATATAAAATAAACCAATCTAAATTTTTCTAAATATCGAGACTTTGTTTCTCATTTATAACATATGGAAATGCATAATGGGGTGGATGAAATGTTCTAACTCTAGACATGAGCAGAGGTATTTGTGCTAAAATAAGCAGATGCTGAAGTAGCTGTAATCCTATGAGAAGTTTGAACAGAGAGGACAGAGAACCCCTGCTTCCCCCCAGGGAAGAGAAGAAAAGGACCTCTGTTTTCAAAGATGAAGAGAGCTTTTGTTTGAACTGTTATGGTCCTTAAAGTGTGCTCGTAATTTGACATGATCCTCGATAATGCTTGTGGGAAGACTATTAGTTGAGGAAGGAATTTTTACGCAGTGATCAGATTTCCATTCTCTGACATCGAGGCCATGAGAAAGCTGTTTCTTATAGAGAAAGTCTCCATAGACTGAAGTCTCCTCTCCCTATGTAAATTGGTGAAAGACTATTTTTAGAGATGGTAAACTGACTGATTTGTTTCTGTACATTGTCAGTCGTGGAGGGAGGACGGCCCCCTGCAAGGCCTCATTGGAGAGCTATCCCCTAGATAAGAATTGCTTAGTCACAGTGACTAGGCTAAGAAACCCTTCTCCCCGCTTCAAGCCCCCTGCTTTATCTCCTTGTAAAACCATTGGTCATATTTCCAAAACCCCAAACTATTGGACACTCTGTCAAGCCACACTAACCCTATAAAAACCCCGCTTTAACCCAGTTCAGTGGACTGCTGCTGTCCCTGGCCTTTCCTTCGTAAGAGAAGACAATAAAGGACTCTGTGGAACCTCTCTACAGCGTGTCCCAGTCTCTCATCTCTGCAGGTGCCGAAGTACCTTGCAAGCTGAGCGAAATCACTCTAGAACTGAAATCGCTATAAGAGCTGATCGCCTGAATAGCAGGCATTGCTTGCATATCAGTACCATGTGGCTGAACCCTGCCTGAG
>WBND01000485.1:285010-333663 GCA_013398595.1 Tychaedon coryphoeus
CAAAAACTGGGGTGCAGCAGTTCTGAGATAATTAGAAGCACATTTCAACACAGGATACATATTGGAGATCTCCTTAAGATGCCTGCCTAGGCTGCATAAAACACTACATAGAAAAAAAAAGAAAAAGAAAAAAATATAAAAACATGAAAAGAGCTGCCAATTGGACAACATGGGGAAGCAGTTCAATCCCATGTTGTTTTGTTTTACTTTTCTTTTTCTTTATTTTTTTAAGCTATTTCTTAAATAATAAATGCACATGAAGTGTTAAATATGTATATACTGTATTTCAAAAAAAATTAAAAAATCAAACGAATGGGGCACAAGATTGTTCTATAAGTCGTGCTGGCTAATTTTTAGTTTGTATTCATAAGTGGTTTTTAAAAGCCTTTTTTAAAGTGTAATTTGCATGTTCTACTTTGATTGTATGTAAACATATTTTAGAGCAAAAAAATGTATTTGTATTTTATTGAATATAGAGGCAAGAAAAAAACTTGTACATTGTTTGAAATGTTCTTTTTGTAACAGTTTTTATTCATGAAGCATTTTTGTACATTTAAAAATGGATATGGACTTGATGTTCTTTGAGGCTTAGATACATCTGGCATGCTTTAATGTCATGCTCCTTCATGATCTTAGATGTTGGTTTTTAAACATTTTTTTCTAAAACAAAGCTCAGTCTTTTCGCTACCAAATCAGGTTAGCACAGTATAGAGCACTTAACTAAAAAAAAAAGAAAAAAAAAAAGTTAATCCTATTCATATGTTATTCATTGTGTGAAATTAAAGGAATTCAATTCAGTCTAACATGAGTTGTGAATTCTTTTGTCTTATTTTACATCTGTTTCCCATCACTAAGGAGTTTAATAGCTTTTGGGATACTAATACCATGCATTCACAAGCCCTCTTTATGGTAATGGAGAAAAACATGCTTTGGTTCTGTTCTTTTTTCTCCTCTTTCTCTCTCTCTCTCTTTTTNTTTTTCTCCTCTTTCTCTCTCTCTCTCTTTTTTTTTTTTTTTTTTTTTTAATTTTTTCCCAGAATATCCTTAAAAGTTAAAAATGGACTGTGCCATGGGCCCCAGGGGCAGAAGAGTGATTCACACTTCAGTGCTGTGCCTATCAGTAAGTGAACAGAAACATCTCTGGTCCAAATTGTGTCCTCAGGCAGCAGCAGTGTGGAACTTGCCACCCAGGTGGGGTTTCCACTCCAGAAGCAGATGGAGCATCCCTGTCCAGGTCCCTGCAGGGAAGGCAGTCCCAGGGGCTGGGCTGTCGACAAGGGGGTGACAGGAGCCAACTCTCTCCTCACTGAGCATCAGAGAGGAAGGGCTGTGGGCCAAGGGGTATTTTCCATCCAGGGCAGCCTCCTGCTGTGACAATGGCACAGGCCTCTGCTTCTCGTATGGTTTTTAAGTTTCCTTTCCAAGTTGCTGCTGAGACTGGTCTTGCTGCCATTGTAGGCAGTCAGCCTCAACATCCACGAGTTCCTCCACAGGGGATGGAGGTTTGGTCTTCTTCCTCCTCAGAGAGAGTTCACCACCTTCACTAACGGCTCAGCAACCTCGTGGAAATTTAATCTCACCTCCTGGAGAAGTCAGTGATGCCCAGGCAGGATAGATAACTTAGTGTCCCCTCTCATTCTTCCCTTCTGAAGCTTTGTGGGGTGGACTGCCTTGGTGGAACCAACTCATCCAACTGCAAAGACAACCCCTCTGGCTGCTGTTTTGACAGCTATTGTTTCATGTTACTGAAGTAGATCTGCTCCACAGATCTCAAATATGATGGAGCTTATTTTCTTTCCCTTCTCTCTCTCTCTCTCTTTAAGATATGCATAGCTCCAGCTTTTGACAGTAGTTTGCAAAAGTGCTGACATTTTCTCTCAGTTTTTTTATGTGATGTATAAGCTACTGGTCTCCAACTCCAACCACATTTTAGTAAGAGGCCTGTGGTAAAGCTCCTTAGGAAGCATCTGTGAACTGCCAAGATTTGTGTTTGTTGCTGCAGTATCTCAGGACCATTCTCTCCTCCTGACAGCTCTTTTTTGAGGTTTACCTCCCATCACCACAACTCTGCTGTGCTTTGGTGGTGTCACCTCACAGATAAGTTGGGGATGTTGGGTTTCCGTTCCTGAATGAGTCAAGGGCATGAGGTACTTAATCTGTGAGGTGTTCATGCTTTCTTGCCTCTGGGCTCTTTTTTTTCCACCAGGCTGGGAGCATGCAGTGTCAGAAAAGCCACACTCCTCCTCCTGGGCAGGGAGGATGCCCTGGTCATCATCTCAGACTGCTGCCTAAGGGTCACATTTTTTCTAGGATCCCTCTGTCACTGTTTCATCTGTAACTACTTCAGCTCTCTCTGCTCCTATGATCCCAGCACCTCTGAGAAAAAATCTTAGGAAGTCTTAGAAACAAAGCACAGGAAATTCACAAGCTCTGGTAGGGTGTTGGTTTGGGCACTTTTTGTTTAATGATATTGGAGTCTTCTTCCCTAAGCAGAATACTCTAGGGAATCTTGCTTGAGAAGGGTTTGGGCCAGATGTCTTCCAGTGGTTACCTCCAGCCTTACCCATTCTGTGAGATATTGTTATCTTGTCTCAGTTTGCCAGAGTTCAGTGTTTTCCAAATTAGAATACTTTCACTATTAATCTCTGCCCTGAAATAATTGCAAATTATGAAAACATCAAGTGTGATGGAGAAATAGTGTTGTTTTCTAACTAGTGTCCTTTTTCTTCTGAGCATCCTTAGCTGATAAAAGTTGTGAAGATCTGCTCAAACCTTTTTTGGCCATCCTCCATATTGTAGGAATTTGAATTCATAAGGGAATTTCACACTCCACCCCCGAGGTATGGATGAAATGAGTGCTACTCCTTGGGGCAAAGCATGATCTTAATTCACTTTTGATAATAGAGAATGTTTGTGTGGCCTGGGATAAGAAGCCTTTCCAAGGTGGAAATTCATGTTCCTCCAGCAAAGACAAGACAAACCTCAGCCTTTTCCCCACTGACTCTTGTGGTGCCATTCCCCACCAGGCTCCTGTGCTATCTCACATTTTGAATTTATTTTGTGTCAAGGAAAGTTTGGTTGGTGGAGATGCCTGGAGCTTGTGTACAAGTTGTGTGAGCTCACGACAGCATTATTTGGTGTTCTGTAACACAATGCATGCACATAATTTTAGAACAATTGGTACTGTTACTGGCTGAGTAGAAGAAATGTTCCAGTGACCTTGAGGGGATCAGTGACAGGACCCCACTCAAAGCCCTTCAGCACACATCTGGCAAGCTCTAGAAAGCAAAGGGAAGCATAGATGTCAACATAAAAAGATATATGTTTGGCCTTTTGTGAACAATTTATGAACCACATCACTGGTGCACTAACATAGGGGATCAAGAGCTAATAGCAAGCATTGAAATTACAATGAAGAGTGGCATATCAAACGCTTTATGCATTATTTTTACTGGGAGCTGCAGGAAAAACTGGTGTGAAAGCACCACAGGAGTTGTAGGAAGACTTTGACAAAATGTTAGTGCAATCATAAGTCATTTCATTATGACAACCAACTTCCTTTGTAACACAGAGCAAGACACACTGGTTCACATTCTCAGCTTATGTAGAGCAGTGCTATCAGTTTCAAATGTGTTAAATCAGTTTACAGGAGCAAAAGACCTGCTTTCATTTTCTTTGTGGAGCCTATTCATCCCAAAGTGGCTTTAGAGTGCTCCTAGTAGAAGGATGCAATATAAACTCCTGTTGTTTGTTGCCTGTAAGAAGTGTCATATTGAGAAAATGGGTCTTTGTTAGAGATTCAAGTGTTTGGAAACTGGTTCAGCAGCTTGAGTAGCCAACTCATCACAGTTTCATTAGAGTTGTGGTGGAAGGAAGAGGATAAAAGAAGTGGAGAGTCCTTGGGAAAAAGATGAAAGAGTGTTCTGTGCACCAGGAAGTTAATTTAAGTATCATGACTTCTCATGACTTTGTTGTGCTACAAAAGTAATCTGAAAAAAATATTTCCATGCCCTAAAACTCATGGAGTGCCTCAGTCCTGCATGAATCAGATATACAGGAAGCCCAGTTTTTCTTCTGAAATGCTTGAAATAGGTGCAGCTTGTATGGCACCTGTTTTCCTTACAGGATTTATCCCCCAGTGGACACCCCCCAGTCATTGATGGAAAGCACAGAGCAGGGACCCTACTCTGTCTGCATTTTCCAGGTTACCTGCTCTAGAAAAAATCACAGGTATAATTGGTTGTCCTTGAGCATCTTTCATAAGGCAGGAAAATTTCTTACCTGTCTCCATCCCACTCTAATTCATGATCTGGCAGTTCTCAAACTGCCCAAAAAATATTGTTGGCAAATAAGGCTCCAATCAAATACATATAATTTTTTGTCATTGACTCAAAGGGAGCCAAACTCCTATCACCTCTCCCTGGTTTGATGTGCCACAATACTGTGTGTGGACCCTAACAGCCCTTGGTGTCTTCTCCTTGCCTGGCCTGACATCCTGTTTATATTCTCAGAGAGAAAGCACATCAAGCACAAAATTTGTTTAAAGAGCAGGACCATGAAAACCTCTTCAAGATAAAGGCAAGGAGGAGAGCATGGGAAAAGCATCTGTGATGAGCCTTTTCAGAGCATGGCAAGAACACAGTTACAGAAGGGATGAAAAGTGAGAGATCTCTTAAGGAGGTAAATGATAATGTGGCAGAGCTGTAACGAAGCCAATGGCAAAGGAGAGCACTGCTTAGTTTTCCTGAAGACAGGAAAAAATAACACCTCTTGAAGGGGAAAAATGCATTCAGAAACACAAAATGTCACTCACTGAAAGGAGGGAGAGGCTGGAGAATGTGAAGATCTAGGTAATGGAGAGAGTATAAAAATGGGTCTTGAGACAGAAGATTATTGCCAGTGTCTAAGCTGACACAGCACTTCCCATTTATCCTCATTAAACAGCTACCATCAGGGCATAGTTAGTGACCATTAGGCCTCAATTCTCCTTCTCTTTAAGCTGTAGATAAGTAGATAGCTACTACAAGAAATAAAACTGCCTTTGTTTGAACTATTGATAGTTGCAGTTTCCCAAAATTCTGGTTGGGGATCAACAAATGGCAGCAAAGATCTGGCAGTAAAGACAGCAGTTGTACAGAAGCCTGCCTGCAAAGATGAGAACTCGAGGAGATGCCATCTCTGATCAAACGGACTGAGCCTCATTTACTGCAGAGATAATATCATAATGTTTAGGTTGATCCCATAGCTTCTGGCTTAGTGGAAGGTGCCCCTGTCCAGGACAGGGAGGTTGGAATGAAGTTGTCATTATGGTCTCTTCCAACCTAAGCCATTCCATGATTCTCATGGACACATTGAACACCTGCCCCCAGTAACCTCAGCATCAAGCACCTGCATCTGTGAGGTGTCTCCTAATCTTACCTTCCCATGGGGATGGAAAGGATTTTGTGCCCAAGAACAACCACTACAGGATCCCATATGTTAGAGAAGGCAAGAGAAACACTGTCTGCATCATCCAGATTGTACAGTGCCATTGGCTGCTTCCATTTTAAACTCCCTCACTTGCCTCTGTGTTTTCTAAATATCCCAAAAGCCTGTGGTTTTAGTGGAGCAGTTAATTAGATTCAAACTTCCCAAAATTTGTATTTTCGTGGGTTTTGTAAAAGTCTGAATAACTAAAAGTTGAAGAATTTGACTGTGAGCTAGTCATTATATTTTCGCTCAAGATATCATGAGATTTTTTGTTTTGCTTTCTTTTCAAATGGTGCTTCACCAAAATGTCATCTCCAGAATTGCCATGGTGACCCTGAGGGTCCAGATTCCATCAGCTGAGAATGATTTTGCTTTTCTTAATGAAAAAAGGGGGAACAAAGAGGCCAAATTTCTCCAGGATCTGAACCACTATCATCTTAATATGGAAAATGCCATTATCATGCTTATGGAAATTCAGGACATGATACAAACACAAATGTATGTTTAAGCTTTGATTTAGTCCCACTGATATCAACTTGATATAAAGACTTTAAAATTAAGTAGATGATTAATTGTTCTTACAGAAATGAACCTGGCTTTCAATTCCAACACCTAGTCCCATCGGCCAAGCTGAAATTTAATTATTTTATTGAGTGGAAAGAGGAATCAATAGCCTTCTGTTTTAAACAATCTCACAGTTCCTAGCCCCAGGCCTCAGTTTACCATGAGTAGTCCTTGCATACCTTGAAGGACTATTTGCTAGCATTACCAAAATGCTGTGAATTCCTTGCTGGAGATGTGCAACTTGTATGAGAGAACATCCTTATCAGGACTTTAATGACAGGGCATTTTCTCCAAGTCAGTTTCTTTCCTCATTTCCTCGAACCATGAAAAATGAGTCCATGTCACTTACACAGCAAAGTGAAAATGAATCTTTAAGCCAGGGCACAGGTTTCTTTGTCCTTCTTTGCTGCAGCCATATGTTCCTACCCATCCTTCATTAACTCAAAAAAAGAAAATATCCAAAACTCCTATGAAATCATTTCCTTTCTATAAATAGTCCTCAAGACATGTCTGTTCACACTGGGTGGGTTTCTGAAGATGCAAGCTGTGCAGTTTTGGATCAGCCATCTCTTTGTGTCTTCGCTGATGAGGGTGTCCCAGAAATGATATCTGTCTGCTGCTGCTGCTTCGATATTCAGATGATAGACTGGGCAAGGACATTGGGGCTGAATCACAGGAGGAGAAGCAAAAATGTTGTTCCATCCGCCTTGGATTCAAACACTGGAGGTGAAAAAGGGTATGAGATCCCTGACATGGCTAGAGAATCCTGAATTCCATCTCGGTAGGTTTCTGGAGAGGTTTGTGTGGGGCCTTTGAGAGCGGTTGCACGCACATCAACCCAAAGGCCTTTTGCAGGCTGAGCCAACCTGTATTTCTGCCTCTGTTTCAGGAAGTGCTAGCTTTGAAAGACCATATCAAACTAGTACATTGTGTTTCCTGCACATCCTGCTTTACTGGAGGTTAATTCCTTCTGACGCATGCAGTCTGCTGCTGCCAATTAAGTCAAATCTATTTTACGCTTTACTTTTCTGTTGCCTTATGGGCTTTTGTTGGAAAAAAATTAATAAATAAAACTTGCCAAACACTGTTAAATGACACGGTCTGATGATTTGGAATAAACACCCAGATTTTAATACATCAGAAGGATTGAGAGAGGGGAGGAGGAAACTGTGGAGCAGCACCCAGCTGGATGCCACAGAACAGCACCCAGCCACCAACCACAACATTAATCTCTGACTGCTGGAAAAGCAGAAAAAGGGACCCCAGGTCAAGCAAGCAGTATGGAGCTGTTCCTCATGCAGTGACATTGCAATGTATGATTCTTTGGTAGAGGAGGACAAAAAGCAGCTGCACTGGAAGAGTAGTAGAAGTACAGGATTTAATAGACTTTTTGCAGTTCCATCTTTGCTCTGCGGTGGTTTCTGGGTTTATTCCTATTTTCTGCCTCTGTCTGTGATCTCCAAGTCATCTCTTTCAGTCTTTAAAGAAGCAGCTGGGACTGCTCACACTCAAGTTATGATAAGAGAAACTATATTTACTCAGGGTCAGCTGAGACACAAAAATATGTAAAAGCTCATCAGATCTTCTGAATAAATCAGATTTATTTGTTTATTATTCAGTTATCCAACTCAACCCTGAGGTAGTGCTGTGACAGGAAACACTCAGTGGAGCTTCTGGGTGACATTACATTCTAATTTGGAGAAGAGAGGCAGCAGCAAGTCAGAAGCAGCAGAAATACAGCCAAGGTGAAGAAGAGTCCCAGGAGAGCTGGCACTGTATATCAGTGACATCATATATCAGCCAAGATTCCAGGTTCCTGAATGGGTCTGTGGTCCTTAACTCCATTACATTGCTTTACTGGAAAATTTTAGAGCAACTTTCAGAAACAAAATCAAGCCCAAGGTGGGGGGAGAAGGGGGGGAGGTGTTTCAATTCCTTTTCTTTGGTAACAACAGAAAAAACTTTGCATAGAAAGATTCCTGTAAAGAAATTGCAGTGTATTTTACCCAAAATGACACTTTTATGTCTCCTGTGGGATAGATCAGAGTGTCAGAGACACTAAACCCAACACTCAAAACAGTTTCTGTGAGAAAACAATGGTTAACAGCATTCTGCTTGCAAATCCATACAAAGATCCTTCCAAGGGATGTTCAAGGCAGGCATCTTCTTGAGAAAAGGCTTGTCACTGATGAGAGAGGGATATGCAATTACAGGAAAATACCTGATGCAAGAAAAGAAAAAATCCTTATTTGTAGTCAGAGACAGAGTTGATGCTCCACTAGAACACGGTTTGGAGAAAGACAGTACAAAAGCAACATATGTCATACTTGAATGATGGAGTGGCAGCATCAAAACAGTTCATGAGCATCAGCTCTGGATCTCAACATCATAGCTAAAGTTTAATTTTAAATTTAAACAAATTCCTTGGCAGGGAAGTGCCTTCAGCTCTGATCATTACAGACTGACAGCTAAAGAGACAATCAGCACTCTTTTCATCCAAAAATACTCAAAAAGACTCTTTCAAAATTTTTGCAAAAGTGCAAAAGATTGGGCTGAGATAGTGCCTCAGAAAACACATCTGTCCAGTGCTTCCAAGAAGGTGAGATTATAGCATCCAACACACTCCTGCTGGATATATTACTGGATTGCATGGTTATGATTAAACCAGGAGGGGTAAGATGTTTTTGATAACACCTAAAGAACCTTTACTAAGGTTCTGCTTAGTAATTTTTATTTTTCTTATGTATAGAACTTTTCTGATCTTCTTCCGACATCAAGATTTCCTGTGGTTCTCAAATATATTCCATTTGGAAAATTATTTAAAGGGAAATGGGCATGCTCTTTAACAAAAGCAGCAATTCAGACTGGAGAAGAGGAGGGTGAGGAAAAGCCTCATCAGGGTCTGGAGTTTCCAGGAGGGACTGGTGCTGCTCTCTCTGGTGACAAGTGACAGGACCCAGGAAACAGCTGGAGCCAGGGAGGTTTGGGTGGGATATCAGGAAAGGTTCTTCCCCCAGAGGGTGCTGGCACTGCCCAGGCTCCCCAGGGAATGGGCACAGCCCCGAGGCTGCCAGAGCTCCAGGAGAGTTTGGACACTGCTCCCAGGGATGCACAGGGTGGGATTGTTGGGGTGAATGTGCAGGGACAGCAGCTGGACTTGATCCTTGTGAGCTCTTTTCAATTCAGAATATTCTCTGAACATGAACTATGACCAATAGTTACTGCAGATGTTTTTTAACTCTTTGACATTAACCCATTAAAAGCAGGTGTATTTATTTCTAAATTATTTTGTAGCTGGTTCAATTTGTTGAATAACTAGGAGTGTGTGATGAAATGGAGGCCACACAGTAAAACTGTGCTTGCTCTACACAAACTCCTTGTTTTCATAGGCTGACTGAAGGGTAAATAAATCCCTGTTTTCCCTGGAGCTCTCATAGATATTTGTTAACCTCTTTTATTATTATAGTAAAGGCTCACTATGATAGCGAGCTCTGACTGCTAAATTTCTGAACTCTTCATTAAAAGGTTCTGATTTTCAATCAGTTCCAAGTAATCCCAGTGAAATGGACAGCAGATATGTCCAACATGATCTAGTTATCTGCATAAAGAGCTTGGTGAAATGGCTGCAGGCTATGTATGCATCAAGAGAGCCAGCTCTGAAATCAGAAATGGTGTAATTATGTATTTAATTACCTCACCTAAGGGACAGAGTCATGAAGTCTGGTTGTATTGTTGTGATCTAAACTAATATCTCCACACCAAGGGGAATTTAGGTTGGCACTGCCTTGGAGATTTTGTTCAATGAACATACATTTAAAACTTTCAAGCAGATTTAGAGGCATATCTTCTCTCAATTTATCTGTAAGATTTAATTTGACTTAGAAGCAGCATGATATATTTATGATTATTCCCCAATACCCTTTTTTTAATTCCTTACCTCTTGCTTGTATTTATTCTACATATCCACTTTTATCAATATTTCTTCCCCTCCTTTTCATCTCTTTTACTAGTTCTAGTTTCCTGTTTAAACCAGTTCTCTTTAGAACTGGTGTAACATGATGCAAAGGAAGAACAATTGGTTGTTCCCTCATTCCATACCATAATCTGTGCTCAATTTACTTTAAAAAAGTAATTATTTTCCCATAGTTGATCCAAACTTTCTCTCATTAGGTTATTATCTTTCATTTCTATAAGGAGGTTAGATTCTTAATAACAGTGTTATAAGAAAAAACGTAATACTTTTGGGGAAATAATTTATTGTCTTTGAGAATATTTATTTTCTTTCTTGTTTTTGAAGGAAAAATTAGGGATGCTCATGGTTTCAAAGGGAAGGAGAAACAAAAATTCATGGCTGTTTTCTGAGACACTGACTGGTTTAGTTCGTCATAGAGATAATAGTGAGACAAGCTTCAATTATCAACAGAACTCCAAGAAGTTTCTTACAAATATTTATTTTATATCTAAACCAAAACAGTGTCTTTTAAAAAAATGGGGATTGGTACCATGATATAGCTCAAAAATATTTTCTGATTCATCTTTGCTCACTACCTTTTTTATGGCACTCACAGTACATCCCTGCCTGTCCTGTGCAGCAGCACTCTGAGTTTCCATACAGCAGGTGCCCTTATCACCTCCCAAAACTGTGCCATGAGCCAGCACAGTGGAGGTGTGATTATGTGGGGGGAATGGAGCAGGGAGGCTTTGAATGATTGCACTGATAAATCATGGAATGCCTCCCTGTGGGAATAGGGGCTGTGCTGTATTGCCACACCAAGCCCATCAGACCTGGGTGACATCCCAATCAGGCAGATACTGACTGAATCCCTGCAGAGCTTGTTTTCCTTCTGCTTCTGTGATGATGAAGAAGCTGCAAGGAAGAATAAGAGGCTGGCAGTGACCCTGAAGGTGTAAGGGGGGCTGTGTGCACAGGGGCCCACTTTGCTACAGGTGCAACGCACAAAGGTGTTCAGAGAAGTGTCATTTAGGTCAAAGAAAGAAACCTTTATTTAGTTAGATGAAATTTGAGACTACACAGCACAAGTGAACCAGGAGCCAGTTCATCAGCCTCATGTGTATCCCTTCAGGAGATCTGACAACATTCATTAAATCCTGAAATTAAATAATGGTGCTGAATCTGCAATTATATTGAAACCAGTAAATTCAATTAAGGGTAAGTAGTATACTTTATTTGAATGGCTCACTTGGTGGCTTTTTGGTACATGTAAGTAAGGAGATAAAGAGAAAATGCTTTTTAATTTTTTATTTCAGATTATGCTGTATCAGATGAAAAACACACTGAGAACCTTGCACAGAATCACACAGTATACAGCAGAACTCATACAGAAGGAACAAGCACTCAGGGCAGAAGCAGGTTTTTTTCTCCAGATTCATAGCCTTTTCCATTTCTCATGTTATCATTTGTATAATTTATATAAATCCTTCCCAAAACACTTAGTGACAGTCTTATTATACTGGACAATGCATAAATACACAGTCCTCCAAAGAGCAGGAATAAACTTACAAATAGTAAGTAATTGCATGTTAGAGCAGAAAGACTGAGGAAATGAAAGCTTGGTTACCCTCTCCATTCTTTCAAAAGACAAATTATATAAACCTGGAGAAAACTGGAGTAGTCCTGTGACCTCAGTCCCTGGCAAGGTACACCCTTCCTCTTGCATTTTAGGCTGTAGGTGGGCAGAGAAAAGGATAATGCAAGATAGTTCCTCGTGCAATGGAGAAGAAAAAAGAGAGCTTTTTTTAAAGAAACACTACATTATATAGGGTAGTACGTGCAAAACAAAACAGAAAAGATTAATTGGTCCAAGAAGGCAACACCTCTTTGAAACATATTTTCTGCAAAATATAGCGAAACACTCACACGCAGTTCACGCATCCTGCAGGTGCATAATCATTGATATAATTTCTTGTCCTTGTGAAGCCTGAGAAACTCAAGGCTTCAAGGATGCTTTTTCCCTGGTTCCCAGTAGTATCCAACGGCGCCTTCCAAATCAACACCTAGCCCCAAATATCTGATGGATTTCTTCTAGAAGCTCCTAGGTTTGCAACACTGGATTTCAGCACATCCCCCCTGCCAGGTCAGGCTCCATCTACATTCACAGGTAAAGTCCTTCCCTCCCTGCTGGGTTTGTTTGAGGGTGATGGTTTTTATTTCACATCTGTTGGAGCAGACAGCTGCCAGAGGAAGTTTTCCCCATTTCTTTCTTCCAAAGCAAGGCAAAGGCTTGGCTGAGCTCCGGCGTGCCGAGAAACCCGCGCGCGGGTCCTTCCCTGCTCTCTGCTGGGGAAGAGCCCAGCCAGAGACCTGGTGCACAAACACAGGGATGGCATCAGCCCCAGCTGCTGCTGCCCCTTCCTTCCCTTGAACAGCAAAGCAGTTCCCTTGGCTTCCTTCCCCGGGGGCTGTGGGCTCTGGTCAGGGCAGTGTCCCTGAGGCTGTGGCTGAGATAACCGAGGCGTGAAGCCTGTGCTGTTTTCTCAGTCACACTCACCAGCCCTGAGCAGGTTCCAAAGCTGCCTGCTCAGCAGCTAGCACTAATCATTTCTCCTCTCTGCCTTCTGCAGCCAGACCTATCTCCAGTTCCCTAGGTCTTCCCCTGCCTGCACTGGGAGTTGAGGTGCTCCCTTTGAGGTTACAGAGCTGGCTTCCACGGGCAGACACTTTAAAAACAAAAAGCTTTTGCATTCTTAGCATCTGCTTAGCCACTTGCAGTTGCCATTTCACTGTGGGGCTCGAGGGTGGATAGGAAGGAAATGAAAAATGGCTTTCAGGATGGATTCGTTTTGGGAAGAGTATTGTGTGCCAAAGGCAGTGCAGAGAGAAGTAAACATTCAAGCAGACAGGGATGACATCATTTATTCAGTGGAACTGACAGGGGCAATGTGAGAAGCTGTAAAAGCAGATAAGAGGGCTGAGGTTTGAGGGCAAGGCATTAAAACTGGAGGAAGGAGAGCTAAGCAGCAGAGCTTGTTTTTCTGTGCTGTTCTGTGCCTATGTAGGCGACACGCCTCCCACTCCAAAGTTCACATCCACCCATTCACTGTGGAATATCCTCTGAACCACGTTGTTCACAGGGCCCTAGCTGGGTCATCTTGACACTGGGCTTTCAGAGCAGGGGAACAGAAAGAAATGTTCAGTTATAAGCTTAGGAGAAAAACTGCATTGTGGTTTTGGAACACTGGGGAGCTGCTTTTTCAATTAAAATTAGAGGTGTAAAGGAGTTTGGTCAAGTGGGTTCAATAAAGACACCTGGGTTCAGTTTTGAAGGCAGAAGTGGTATTTTCAGAGTATTGCATGTCCAGAGCAAAAGAAGGATAACAAAGGCTTGCCCACAGAAGTAGGCTGTGATGTTCCAGGGAATAAGAACAGTTATTTTGCTACCAGCTGTAATAAGTTTCAAGTGCTAGCAAGATCAATAGGAGAAACAACTGGAAAGAGACCAGCTGCAAGATGAGGCCCAAATAAGAAAAAATGAGAGCAGGGCTAATTCTGAAGGTCATGGATAATTGCTGTCATGAGCAAAACTGATCTCTGTGCTGGACTTGATATTTTTCATGAAAATCAGCTCACTCCAATCTCTTCTGTTCCAGGTAAGGACATGGAAAAAATAATCACTTTCACAACACACATCTAATCCTCTATCCACTTTCTGCCTGTAATTTGTTGGTTGCACTGGGAAGGATGGAAAATGAGTTAACAGAGGAAACCCCTGAACATCTAGAGACCTGAAGCAAACCTAATAAAGACAACTTCCAATGTTCCTGGCACAACTCTGAGAAGAGAGAACACTTGGAAATTAGTATTTCTTTGTGGAGGTTTTATCTGATTTTTCATTAAGAAAATGTTTTTTTTTAGGGGATTGGCTTGGCCAAATTCAAAATAGTTTATAAATACAGTGTATGAAATGTGCCTGCCATAAGAGACGTTGACCATGCATAAATATCCTCACTTGCACTTTGTGAGGTTCCTTTCCAGGTGTGAGAAGGCTTTTTCTAATGTTGTTTTGGGTTTTTTTTTTGTCATGCTTTTTTTATTTTTTTTTTCTCCTCAAGCTAGTATAAGAAAGGAGAGAGAATGAAACTTTGTAGGAATCACACACTTGATTTCATGAAAAAATCTTTCATCAGATTCTGTGCTTGGAAGCAGTAGATTTTCCTCACAGTGGCAACTGAATTTAAATATTAAAATTAACTTTGTAACACAAGCCTTCTTACCCTCAAGAGTAAAAGCTGTTACCTCCAATAACAAAGACACAGACATATACACCTGCACTCACATATGTCCAGTACTCAAGACAGAAAACAGATATTGTATGAAAAAGAATAAAGTATTTTAACTTCCCAAAATCTTACTGGAACATTGCACTTGAAATCCTGTTTTATCCTGAAATATCAGTGGCTGGAATGGACAGGCTTGTAACAGGATATTTTAAGTGTCTGTATGCCATAATTCACATTCTAGCAATTCTTAAGTGTTTTTATTGACAGAGTCCTGTCAATATTTATGTACACGCTTCTAGAGGATGATTTCACAGACTCTTGTGATCTAGATAGGAAAAGACACAGTCCAGATTCAAGGCAAACCAGGTAATTATATGGCCCAACCCCAAGGGTTTCAGTAATATCTTGTGAATGGAGAGGACCATAAGCTTCTCAGTGAAAACTAATCAGTTGTGTCAATGCTCTCACACAAGAGGGTTACACTTGTAACCATTGTATTTCTGTTCTGATTTTAAGATTTTCATCAATGTCAGTGAGTGAAATATTTGGGGAAAAAGGTGAAATTTTGGGGGGGAAAAAAAAGATAAATATTTGGGGGAAAATTTGGGGGATATTTTCTTATAGAGCATGTCAGGAAGAGGCTCATTACTCAGAAGGTAGTGAGGCCCTGGACAGGTTTCCCAGAGCAGCTGTGGCTGCCCCATCCCTGGAAGTGTCCCAGGCCAGGTTGGGCAGGACTTGGAGCACCCTGGGATAATGAAACGTGTCCTTGACCATCATAGGAGGTGGAATAAGATGGTATTTAAGATCCCTTCCAACCTAAACCATTATATGATTCAATGTTGATATGTAAGGACATGGAGAAATACAGGGTAAGGATGCACATGGAAAAAATTAGTCCTGGATAGTCCCAGCAGGCAGAAGCAGTGTTCATTCACTGACTGTTTTCTATACAATCATGCTGAGGAGAGAAAGAACTTCTTTTTTTTTTTTTTTAACAAATTTGTATACTATAATTGCAGTTATTTTGTTAGGTTAATGCAAGATCCACCAAAAATAGACATATGAGGAGTTAGGATGTTGGTGCATCTCTTACTCAGTAGTATCTGCCGTTATAATTGCTGGCTTACCTTGACCACCTCAAGAGGCTGGCTCAGGATCCTATTTACCACTGCAGTAAACATTTTTAGTTGTGATTTAAAGAAATGGCAACAGCTTCTGTGTTTGTTTAGATTTTATGGCCCAATTATTGTTCCCCGTTCTCAGAGATGAGGATAATTATGTTATAATTAATCATACACAGGCAAAACATACCATCTCTAAAAATGACTATTAAAACATTTATAATGGGAAATGCGCACATACTGAGTTGTATATCACATACCCTGATTATTTAGTTATATTGACCATATGTTATTTTATTTGCCTGCTATTTGTTAGATGCATTGAGGAAAGAAGAGAAAAGGTGCTCGAGGTATCAATTCAACATTGTTTTGTTCCCATAGAAAAGGCCAGGGAAAAGAATCTGGCAACTTGCCTTGACATCAACCATCTGTAAATTCATCATTCTTTGGATCCCTAGGTAATTTAGTTTCAGCCAAAATGAGCATTCTCAATGTTGACAAATGGTCTTGCTACATTTCCCCAACAAAAGTAGTTCTGTTGGAGATTTGACCTTATGGAACTCTTGTTTCCCTTGAAAAAACTAGAAGTATGAGAAAAAACCTTTATGATTAATTGCCACTACTGCCACTTTTTCAGCTATTAGTTCAATTAAGAATTTGGCAATGGGTTATTTCACTGAGCTATTATACTTCAGTAATGTTCGTAAACTCTAGAGAGTTTGAATATGCATTTTTATAAGAAAGTCTTTTCTTTGTGGGGTCTAAGTACTTTCTGACACCATTCTTGACTCTCCTATTAATGTATGGATTATTTTTCTTCCCTAACCACATGATATCCCCAAAATATAGTAGGGTGACAAGCAATATGCATGAAGTTCTGGATCATGCTCAGCCTCTAAGATGTAGGATATCCATCTTTGATCTCATGACTCACTGAAATTGTCAACTTCCTCTCTCTTGCAGAATGCCTGATTTTCCATTTCCATTATAGTTATAGGGTTGAGGAAAAAAAAATAAAAAAAAAAAAGGAACATCACAGGAAAACTGTATAGGTCATTCCCATGCCTTAAACAGAACTGAATCTATTATGTCATCCATGCAGATGTTTTCCTAACATCTTATTGAAGACTTTCACAGCATCCCTAGGTAATACAATACAATAATAAATCCTTCACTGCTATTAGACTATGAAAAATCCTGCTGCAATTTCAGTCCATTATTTCTCATCCTAAACCTAGGAAAAAAGGACAACAGCTTTTGCTTCACTTCTTCCTCCTAACACAGTATGTTTTATGTGCTTGAAAATTGCTATGATGTTTATTCGTGGTCTCTTTATAAATTAAATAACTATGGTTGTTTCAATTTTTCCCAGATGTTCCAGTCTCTAAACCCCAGATCATTTGTGTTACCCCATCCTGAATTTTTTCCAGCCTCCACTTGGTTCCAAACTTCCTCCATTCAAAAGGATCAAAACTGAGCAGAGTTGTCTTCTATTTGTTGAAGTTTCAATAGTGCTCATGAGACAGCCTCATTTCTTCTATTTATGCTATTTATGCATCCCAGTAAGGTAGTATTTTTTATTTAAAATCACCAATAATGGTGTTAAATTTTTTCAGCCTGCTATTTGCTGTGACATATATTTTATGCAGGGTTGGACCAGTCATTCCCCATTGAGAAATTTTATGGATGACTTTTTTTTTTGTACAGCTGTCCCCTACTCTTCTGTCTGAAATGTGTCCTTTTCTCCTCAGTTACACCAGTTTTTATTAGATCAGGTTGAGTTCTAAACGCCAGGGGGACTTACATCCTTGGTTTCTCTTCACCTTCACATCATTTTCAATTTTAGCAGATAGATCTACTCCTTTATACTTCAATTAATTGCTTGAACTGTTACAACACTGAACATATCCCCACAGAACTTCATCAGCAATAAAATGTTGGTAAGTTTTTAGTTACATCACAGAAGTTTCAATTGGACTTTGAATCCTTAGCTGCCTTTTTAAGAGTGTCCTGTTAGTGCCAAAGGTACAATCACACCTCATACCTGTCACACCCCAGGGTGCCATGGTGGTTTGGGGTAGACACAGCTGAGGTCTTACTGACAGCATCAGCCTTTGCAAGATGGAAAGCTCCAATCCAATCCATTCCACTCAAACAGCTTTGACACAATTATAGATTGACATGGCTGTTTCAAAGATGTCTCAAATGATTTTTACTGGAACATTTTCCTGCTCTCCTAGTGAAATGTATAGCAGAGCTGGTGTTAATTTTATGGTTTAGCCATTATCTAAATGAGTTCCGAGAAAACCTTGTCTTCTAAGAGATCTTTTATGTTCTTGGCCATGATCAGTTCTGTTGTACGTGTTCTCCAGGAGATTTTGTTTATGTGTTTCCTTTTCCAAGATGTATTTATTGTCCTATTCATCAGTTTGTCATGTGTACTTTCCTTAAACACACAGCTTTGCTGTCCTCATCTTATTATTTGGTGTCTCCTATTTAATATTCAAAAATAATTATTCATCATAGTATTTGATGTTAAGCTTAATCAGTTTCATACAATTTCTGCTTTTCTTTCTGTAGCCCAAAGATATTAATTCATAGATGTGTAAAAGAAACTATTTTCAGATAAATCATCCAAATTATTTATCTGTTTTCCCAGGTCCATTGATAATTATTGAACAAACTAATGTCAATTCAATGTCTGACTCAAAAAGTACCTTAGGAAGCTGAATGGGGTTTTTTCCTAAATTTTTTTCCTTAGAC
This sequence comes from Tychaedon coryphoeus, assembly GCA_013398595.1. Taxonomy (NCBI): domain Eukaryota; kingdom Metazoa; phylum Chordata; class Aves; order Passeriformes; family Muscicapidae; genus Tychaedon; species Tychaedon coryphoeus. Next base: position 303,169 of record WBND01000485.1, read on the forward strand.
ATCTGCTGGTAATACAAGTTGCAGAATAATTAGTGGTTTCTTCAATATCTAAATAGACCATATGGATTTGTAAACTGCTTTTCTCAGACTATGCATTTCTTAATATGGCACCTGTGTAGTTTCTAAAATAACCTGATTTTTCAACTTGAAATTTCAGTACAGAATAAGTAATAAGGAACATGCAAAGGGCTCTGGTTTAAAAATTAATTTTCAATCTAAAAATGTTGCCTACTAACCAACTCTGATTAGATACAGTCATTTGGACTGGAGAAACTGGAGTGGCCATGCCTGAATGTCACATCCTTTGCTTTTGACGTGCAGTTAGCATAGCTATCAGACCCCATTCAAGTGTAGTAGTCTAGGCAGTGATGTGGTGTAGATTCATTTCTATGCACAATAAAACCAGCTATCTGATGGTAGAAAAGCTAAACAACATTTCACTTCAGAAAGAATAGTGCAAGGTACTTTAATAATTTACAAATTCTTCACCCTCCCACTTGCAAGGGGATTGTTGGTTACTTCAGATTCTCTTCTTCGTTATGGTTTTCATTTTGCTCTGTGCTTTCCTGTTTGGTTTTGTTGTTGAATTGTTATGTTTTGATTTTTTTAATATCTTTGACTCTTTGCACAATGATTTCCATCTACATATTTGTGAAAACCACTCTTAGCCCTTCTCTTCCTAATGATGATTGTGTCTGACTCTGACCTTGGGTGCCCACTGTGGAACAGCAGTCATCGACAGTAGATTATGCTGTAAAGCTTCTATTTTATGTGCTGCCCTGCTCAGATATACTTTTGTGTTCACCTCTGCCACTAAAATATTCATTTTAATGGTAAATGAAGCATATTTCTAAAACACTGCACACTAGCAGCATAGTTAATGTTGCAAATCCATTTTCGTTGTACACCTGGAAGAAATCAGTGCTATTAACTTCTTATTTTCCCCAAGCATTAAATTTACACAAGACTAAATTAACATGAAATTCCTCTTCAAAAGACTCTGCAACAAATGAATGGGAAAGTGCAGTTAAAAATTTGACTCTTACAGCATTTTCACTACTTAAAAAAGGTGAGTTTCTGCCCACATAATGTATAGGTAATTAACCACTGGAATACTTTGCCCAGGACAGAGATTTTTCCTGTGCTTTTGAGTATTTTGTCAAGGTTTTGATAGCAGAGCTTGGCGTAGGAATTTCTGAGTAATTCCACATACTGTGGTAAACAAAAAGGTGAATCCCATCATTCTGCTTGAACTTGAAACATATATTAGAAGAGGAAATTATAAGTAAATAATGTCTGGTGAACTTTTCCCATTTTGTTCTAAGGAATTTTTTATTCAGAATAAAGATCCTGAAATGTCACAAACAAGCACATACATTTCAATACAGACATTTCCTTTCTGCATCATGAGCCTGATAGACATGTCTACCTTTCTGAGTCACTGAAATGTCTCCATGCCAACTGCTACAAAACCATCCAAAAATATATAATCAAAGTTCTACTCAAAACAAACTTTTGGGCTGGAGACAAGCAGACTACTCATGAGAATTCTAGGAGCCACCACTCTACGTACTAGACATGAATCTCCTCAGATACCAGATTTCCACAGACTACAAGCTTTAAAGTTCAAAGAGGTCAGGCATTATAAAATCATAACTGAGTTCACCAGTATTTTCAGGGCTGCATATTATTTGGGCAATGTATGATAGCATCCAGTTGTAAAAAACATTCTCTGAGCAACCTGGTCTAGTGGAAGATGTCCCTGCCCATGGCAAGGAATTGGAATGGGATGATCCTTAAGGACACTTCCAACCCAAATAATTCTATGATCCCATGATTCGTCTTTATTAGATGTGGATCATACTATGACTGATTTTTTATTTTTCTCCATGATTTAAAGGGAAGTCTTAGTTATATGGAAATGTTAAAATCCAGTATTTCATGTCCAGAGGGCACAGTGCTGTCCTTAGCCAAGGCTGCCCACTGCTCTGAAAATCTCCACTCAATATCCCAATCAGAAAACAAAGCAGCTGCTCAATTTAGTACAAGATGTAAAAAAAAAATTAATTGATCTCGAGAAGAAAAATTAAACAAAAGGTAGCAGAAAAACACAGGATGTATCCAAGCAGTAGGAAAAAACTTCATTTTACAAAAGTGATACTGGATAAGAAATCACTTCATCTTAATTTTTTTGTTATTAAAACAACACTGTGGCACTGACAGGACTGTGGCAGCTTCTTTCTTGGGTTCATACAACTCCTCAGTGGTTCTGGTGGAAATTCAAGATAAATACGAGCTTCCAGTCAGCAAAAAATCAGACCCAGGGACAGCTAAGGCGTGGAAATGCAGCATCCATGTAAGCAGCTGGAGGTATGAACACACTGGAGTTAAACCAGCAAGTGCATTGTGAACCCAGCTCAGAAAGACAGCCATTAATAAAACAACCAGGGAAAATAAACCGCGGGAATTTGATGTGAGCCATGTGCCAGCTGCCCAGCTCCGGAGCCAAGGGCACGGCTGCCGAGCTGCAGGTGGCCCTTCAGGGCTCAGCACGGGGCTCTCACTCAGGCCTGAGCAGCCAGGGCTCCACAGGCACTGTGAAAAAACACTGGCACTGTGAGGAAAACCTGGCAGCACTCAAAGATCCAGCCTGGGACAGCGGAGGGGCGCGGGAGGGTGGCAGTGACTGATGCTGGCAGGGCTGGGGGAGAGAAGCCCGTAGCAGAAGGATAATGCTCCATCTCCAGGACGACAGGAGCTGCCACCCAGTTCGGTCCTTGCAGCTGCAGGACCTAATAAACCAGTGATAAGCCGTGTTGGAAAAAAGAAATGCATCAGCTTCATGTTTCACCCCCAGATTAAACCAGTTTTGGAGCCAGTGGAAGTGGCACCGGTGTGAAACGAGCCCTCAGGGTGCAGTGAAATCATGAGGGTCTAGAAGGATCCTTGTAAACCTCCCTGTAGGATCTACTGCAGTCAGCACTGCTCAGCCACCCATCAGGACCAGGGGTGTGAAATGTAGCCAGCTTGTTATTCCTGACTTGGAAAAACAGCTAACCTCTCAGTTAAAATATTCTGCTCTTTAATTTGTGCTCAGCTGCTCACCTACACTGCAGGCTCTGTGTGTCAAAGATGATTAGGGGAATTCTCCTACAAGAAAAGGCTGAAAGAATTTGGATCATTCAGTCTGAAAAAGAGAAGGCTTCAGGGTAATTTTATTGCTACCTTCCTACATGAGGTTACAGGAGAGTGACTTTGGACAGGGGCCTGGAGTGACAAGAAAAGGGGGAAAGGCTTCACACTGACAGAGAGCAGTGTTAGGTGGGATGTTGGGAAGGAATTCTTCCCTGGGAGGCCCTGGCACAGGTTTCCCAGAGCAGCTGTGGCTGCTCCAGCCCTGGCAGTGTCCAAGGCCAGGATAGGGTTTGGAACAACCTGGGATGGAGGGAGGTGTCCCTATCCATGGCAGAGGGCGGAATGAGATGAGCTTTAGGATCTCTTCCAACCCAAACTATTCTGATTCTGTGATCCAGAATAACTCTGGGATTCCCCTTGGAAGGGTTCCCCCTCCCCATCACTCCTGAGCAAGATGCACAGCTGGAGATGAGACACATTTGCAGGTTTGTGTGAAGGAAAGCTTGCTCAGTTTCTTCCCTCTGTCCTAGGGGCATTTGCCTCAGCTCCCCAGAGCTTTACACAGCACTAAATTCACACTTTAAAAGGAGAAAGTGAATGATAAGGCAGTGTTTTAGCATGTAGTAAGGATCTGAGATTTTTTACAGTAATTACTTTAGCCACATCTACTGGTATCAGTCTTCCTCCAATATTTCTGCCTCCGTGGGTGCTCCCATTCCATCTCTGGATGTCCCTGTGAGGATTTACAGCCCTTGGTGGTTGCAGGAGCTGCAGCCAGATGGTCCCAGTGCTGGAGGCAAGGAGATGCCACTTACAGCATGAACATCCAGCAGGGCTGATCAGCTATGTGCTCCCAAGGGTGATTTTCTGTAATATTTCTGTTTCTTCACTGTGCTCAAATAGTCTTGAAAGCATATAACCACTGGTATGGCAGTGAGCTGTCAGAATGGAAGTGGGATTTATAAGGCAGAGAAGACTGGGATGGATAAAGATCTCCTGGGTGATCACTGAAGGACACAGTCCAGTGCCAGACACCAGGGAGTTTAATTTTTGGGAAGAGACTGAAAGGTTTTGCCTACAGCACCCAAATCAGCATCAATCAGAGGCACCAATACAGGCAGTCACCTCAGCTACTTCATCAGAGAGACCATTTGGCACAAGACAAGATGTTTTCTGTTACCTGCATGACATGTAAACCGCCTTGTTGGCATTCCTGCCTTTCCACTTTCACCTCTGGGTTTCACAAAGGACTCTTGAGGAAAAAATCTGGTTTTCTCTCCTTTCCTACACTGCACATTTGAGAAGTTTGATCATTAACTTGAGGTGTCTCTGTGCAAAAGGAAGTTGGTCCACAACCAAATATAAGATGAACACATCTGAAGGTTTCACCAATGTCTCTTGCTTTCAGTGCTACATCCAATTAAAATAGAAATCCAAATTATTTTTCTCCTTTCCCATTGAGAGCCTGCAACTATACAGAGGCACAGTGAGCATATTGCATGATTACTGCTTTTCCCAGAAAAACTGTTCTCTGTTGAGATGTGATATTAAAGACAGGGCCTGCTGTGCAGAAAACAGGCTAAAGAAAGCCAAGCCTTTGGATGTTCCATTGTGGTTTGTACTATTTTCCTGCAATATTGTCGTTCTAGCCACAATTGCTAGCTGGCAGGAAATAAACACTACCTACAAATATTCTGAGGGTAAAAGTTAAGAGTTTGATTAAGTGCAACATGAAAATAAATATTTTATTAAGAAAAATTTATTGGTCACTACACTGGTTCATTATGTATTTAAATTTTGTGGTGACTGCTGTTCAGGGAAAGTGCCACACTGGCACCACAGCCATTTCATCCTGTGCTCTCTGATTTATATTTGCACCCAACGTAGGTGGAGATGGGGAGGGACTCTCTGGGCAAGGCAGGGGGCTGGGAGAGGGAGCAGCCTTGGGCTGGGTTGGGTCTGGGGTCACACAGAGCTGTCACATTGGCACGTCCTTGCCCTGTGACATGGCTGGCTGAGCCATGCTGAGAGGGGACCATGAAATGGTGTTTAAAATGAGTGAGCCTCGTGCATAATTCATGAGCTGAAACAAACCTTTGTACCAGACAAGATCACCTATTGAATTTCTCTTCAATGGACCATTGCTTGCTTGCACCACACAAGATCTATCTCACTGCACAGTGCCTGAATGGGGGCAGCACCAGCCTCTTACATTATTCTGAAACAATGCTGAGATCTTTCTTTGAGGGGCAAGTAGGCAATTTGGGCTACAGAGCCCAATCAATCCCTACTTCTTCTTCTTCTAAGGATGCCAGCAGAGCAGCTAATTATCACCTCCTCTTCCAGGATGGGCTCATTGTCTGTTGGGGACTAGGATGAGGACTCTATTCACTCCCCAATATATTATGCTCAAGGACAAACCAGACTGACATTAGTCAATAATGACTAACTCTCTAAACAGGTCTGGAACCAAAGGAATGGGGGAATGGGGAGGGGGGGAAACATCCCACCACTCTTTTGAGAGGATGAGTGCCATTAATTTCCCTACATCCTTCTCCAAAAATAAATTTCTTGTGATTTGAAAAGGAAAGAGTGAGAAAGAAATGCAGTATAGAATGTGGACTGGAAAGAAACTCCATGATGGTATTCCAATGACTAAGTGAAAAGTCCAGCTCTGAATTCTAAAATAAATCATCCCCTAAATTCTTGAAGACTTCAGTTAAGCCAAGTTTTCAATTTCATATGAAAATAAATTCATTTTCTTTTAGTCTTTTTCCCTAACTTTTTTCCTCAAAACAGCAACAACAAAGACCAACCCTCCAAAAACCCCCACAAACAAACAATCATAAAACCATACATAAAGGCCTCAACAAAGCCAGCAAAGCAGGGGGGAGGGGGGAAAGAAGAAAAATTAAAAGATTAATGTATCCTAGATTTTTTCTTCAGACATTTGAGCCTGGGGGTCACCAGAGTCAGCTGAAACCAAAATCCAAATGATCTCATTAGAGACATCCAACAGGGAGCACCGAGCAGGGAGATGAAATCCCACACACACAAAAAGAGCAGCACCAAGCTGACACACCAGAAGGAGGCACTTCAGAGGGGAAGAAAAGGAAACAACAACAGCATCTTCAGCCTGCCCTCCTGTGAGGAAGCCAAACCTGGGAATGAGCAGTTCCCCTCATGTGAGACAGTCTTTTCGTGATGCAGTCAGGTGAGGGCAGCTGGCTGTGGAGGAAAACAGCTGAGCTGCTAGTTAGCTGCATCTATTTTATTTTATTTTCCCCAGGCAAACCAAAAGAAAATGTCTTACACTAGATAATGAGCCCTACACGTTTATCAACTGTTCCCCGCTTCCAACAAATTGCCATTTATCTTTCCTTTTGTGCTCTGTTTGGGGTAAGAAAAGATTTGAAATCTGAAAGTCTACATTGCACTGCCCTGTTGCTGTTGTTTTACTTTCTTTAATGTGTGTTCTCTAAAATGTGCCAAGGATAAAGGGCCACATTCCTACTGGGGAAGGCTCCTAGAGGTTAATGGAAATGTAGAGTAATGTAAAGTGTTGCCTCTGGTTTACACCAGCAGGGGATTTGGCCCACTCCACCTGAACAGTGCATCAAGTGTAGTTCTGGTTTTCAGGATCAAGCAGGAGGCTGCTATAAAAGTTTCAGAGTCCTTCAGAGGTTCATGGGGAAGAGGGTGAAGGAAGCAAGAGGTTTTGTTCTGTGCTGATGAGAACTGCTCCACTGCAGCTCTGGAACTTAAGTCCTGAATTTACCTAAATTCTCCTCAGGGCAGCAAGAAGGGCTTGCAGTGAGCAAGGAGAGCAGAATTTGGCCTCCTCAAGGATGTGCTGGTTAGCATCCTATAGGGTAGAACCCTGGAGGGCAGAGAGGCCCAAGAATGTGGTTGAATTTAAAGGATACCCTCCTCCAGGCTCGGGAGCAATGCTTTCCAAAAATTGCATGAAAATGCCATGAGATCTCCAAGGATATGGAGCTGCTGTGCTAACTCAAAGAGAAAAAATAATCTCTCAGGAAGTGGAAACAAGGAAAAATGTCCAGGGAGGACTACAGTGAAATTGAGTGGGAAGTTAAGGACAAGGTTAGGGAAACCACAGCCCAGTTAGGACTGAGTCTGGCCAGGGATGTTAGGAAAAACAGGAAAGTCTTCTAGGGATATGTTGCAAGCAAGATAAAAATTAGGGATAATGTCGGGTCTCTTAGTAAGGAAACAGGAGACCTGGCTGCCTTGGACAAAGAGAAGTCCAAGGTTTCCAATGGAATCCAAATTTCTATGCATCAATCTTTAGTGGCAAGTGCTCCAGCCACACCACCCAGGCCCAACAAGGCAATTGCAGGGACTGGGGGAATGAAGACCCCAAACCCACTCAGAGAGGATCAGGTTTGAGACCATCTTGGGATCCTGAAGGTGCACAAGTCTGTGGGACCTGATGAGATTCATCTGAGTATCCTGAGAGAGTGGGACATAATTTTTGAAAAACTATGTCAGTCAGGTGAATTCTCTGATGACTGGGAAAAGGGAAATACAGCTCCCATTTTTAACAAGGAAAAAGCAGAAGATGCTGGGAGCTACATGCCAGTCAATCTCACCTCTGTGCCAGGCAGATCACAGAGCAGATTCTCTTGGAATTTATACACATGGAAAATAAAGAAGTGATTGGTAACAGTCAACAAAGGCAAAATCATGCCTGACAAATTTGGTGAGCTTCTATGATGTGGCTATAGCCTTGGTGCACCAGCCACAATGCTGTTTGTCTATTTGGTGAGGCCAGTGGTGACACCCTAAAAATCAAAATTCTTGTTTCTAGCAATCCCTTTTTCAAAAGTGAAGCACCTGTGATGCTTTTGATGGATTTTAGCATAGATGGAACCTGAATTTTTCTCAGAATGAAGTCTCAGAAAATAACAGAGAAATGGTTAAAAGTAAGATGCATTAAAGAAAGTCTGGGTTTTGGGCAGATGAGGTTGCTTTTTGCTGATCATCCCACAAGTTTGTCTGTGAGGTTCCCAGAATGACAGGTCTGTAAAAATTCTCCAAAGTGATACAAGGTGATGCAGTTCCTTAACCTCCTTAAGAAAATGTGCATGTTTGTTTCCATTAACCAAACTCACACTTGTGGAAAAATACTGTAAGACAAAGCTCAAGAAGGAGAAGTCCATGTTGGCAATATTTCGGTAGGAACAAACTGTCTGCAACTTGAGGAAGGGGAACTCAGGAAGCTTGTTGTTCTTCCTTGAGAAAGGAATTAGACAAAACATGGCACAGAGGTGTAGCAGTCACACTCAGTTTAAACAACTGAGCTCATGGGAACTAAGCCAAAGGAATGGACTAGCCAGTGACCATATGTTGTCTCATAAACTGAAAATACACATTACCATTACATCCTTGCCTACACTAATGAAATAAAATCTGTTCCTGCTTTACATGTATGACTCAAGACACTCAAACTCCACCCAAACATGAAATGACATCACCTGAAAATGTATCTTTTCCCAATACTCAGCAATGAAAATAAAGCTGAAGAGGGAAGGGAGCTTAGAAGAGACTCTACTTTCTTATCCTGGGATGGCTGGTGGGCTGTCCCCATCTCCTCTCCCATAAAAATGCCAAATGGGTGAGTTTTATTCCCTGGTAATACTACTGCATATGTATTCTGATATCAGTGTATGTATCAATGGCAGTTTCTGAATTTCACTCTGTTGCAGCAATCAACGAATCTCACTATTTGTGAATCTGTCACTCCGAGTGTTGAAAAAGCACTATTTGTGAATTTGAGATCATGAAAGTTTTAACATTAGCAGGCTTATAGTGCTGAATTGGTTTCTCTAAAATATTATCTGTGAATCTATGGTGAGGGTCTCCCAGGGATTTGGACAGTTAGATAACACAGAGAAGAGGAAGGTCTAACTTCTCCCAGAGCTGTTAGTAACACCATTGGCTTACCAGTGCAACATGTCTTCTTTAAGGTGACAATTGCTTTGCATCTGTTATATTTGGAGCTCTATAATATAGCTCTTTAAGACTGAAAACACTCAGGGCCAGCTCATATCTTCAGCCTTGCTATACAAAGCTGTAACAGCCAAGATGCTGTATGGTGGTATATAGGTACTGCACACAGCAACAGCCTGGCAAAAGCATGGGGAGAAGCTTGCATGACAGCTGGCTCTATCTAGTCACATTTGACTCATTTCATAACAACTGAAAAGCCTTATGTTGAAATATTTGTAAGCAAAATCCCTGGTCTGTTAAAGCTAGTTAAAGATAGTGGCTGCAAGCTGAAGGCATAGCTTGTGCAGCAACTCAGAAAAACTCATTAGGGTTTGAAAGGAAGCACATTTAATTGAATCAGAGAATCACAGAAGCATGGAATCATAGAATCACAACATGGTTTGGGTTGGAAGGGCCCCTTTAGGACCATCTAGTCCAGCACACCTGCAATGTGCATGGTTTGTGATGTATCAGGCTCTGTCTTTGCATCCATACTTCTTCTGCCTGAAGGCACAAGCTGGATGTTGTCCTTCTGCACCTTCTGAGGGCAGAATTATGTGGCACAGTCAGTGCTGGGATCCCCCTGACAAACAGCAAGGCCACACACACAGCTGTCTCCAGCACTGAGAAAGTGCTTTGTTTCCTTCCAAATGTGGAATGAACCCATCACTCTCATGACTTGTTTACTTCCTGGCTGTGACTAGATCATTGATGGACTTCTTACACTTACCACATTTTGGAAAGGGTCCTGTCATCCTTGGGACTTAGGGACCTGGATGTGCAACTCTGCTACAACATTGACATGGTGGGGCAATACCAAATTCTGCTACATGGGATTGTGTCTCTGCAGGTCCCACTTGCAAGGGAGATTGCCAAGGAAGGAGCCCCAAGGACTTCTCTTTGCCTGCATGAAGCAGTTGAATGTGTTGAATAAAAATGTTGAATATTTTGTGGTACACAGAGCAGGATCCTCCTGTCATGGAAGGGACTGGAGGAAAAAATGTCGCCCTTCAGTAAGTAAATAACTAAGAGAAGAAGATCACATCACTGTCTCCTGTCAGCATGTTCTTCTTGCCATTGTTTACAAACTGCAGGCATCTTTACTGATATTTTTTTTCCCATGAGATGACGTCTGGGAGCCTAAAAATGTCAGACTAGATGTCTGGAAAATTTGCAGACTGCTTCAGGACAATGATTTACATTCAATCCAGTCCTTTCCAAGAAATTGGTTCTTCTGAAAAGTATAAAGCTAAAGTTACCTCAAACAACAACAGAAAATGGCATTTTCACTAAACCAAAAGGAATGTGGCTGAAGGATCCTGTCAGTCTAGAAACTTTTGATGTATTGAAAGTTTCTGTGGAGACCTAACTACTCAGTATTTCCATCAGGCCACACAAAAACAGGATACTATAAAGGTAAAAAAACCAAAAAATCTTAAAGAAGAAAGTAGTAACATCGTCATGTCGTCTGGTTAGCTGTATTTGATTTTACTAATCCCTTTTGCAAATGACACTACACCAATGGAGTGGATGCATTGGGAAAAAATTCTTTACTGTGAGGCTTGGTGAAGCCCTGGTGGCCCAGGGAAGTTGATGATGTCCCATTTCTGGAAGAAGGAGAGGTTGGATGGGGTAATCTGAACTAGTGGAAGATGTCCCCGCCCAGGGCAGGGAATGTGATGATTCTGCTTTCCAGCACAGGCCACTCTATGATTCTGTGATTCAAATAGAAAAAGACTTTCCTCTGCTCTCTGAGCGCCAAAGTCAGTACTAGAAAGAAATTATGGAAAGAGAGTGCCAGATTACACCCATTGGCCAATTTTGCCCTTGTACCCCTTGGGACTGAGGTGTAGAGAAGGCAGCAGCTTTGAAAACTTTTCCATTCTAAACTATGAGTGTATGAAATAATTTCTTCACCATGCAACTCCATGATGCATTCTGGGGAAATATTTCTTTTCAGAAGCCACACATATTTCAAAGCTTTTATAGTTGCATCACACTTTTCTCCACTTCATTTTGGACATGTGGAAGAAAGGGAGAAGTCATTTATGGCTCTCCAGTCTGGGCCATCAGTGTTATGTTAGATGTACCCTGGAGCCCTTTTAACCTGCAGAATTGTTTATAAGTTTCCCTGAGAAACCTTTTGCTGGTAGAAGATAAAGACAAATATACTGCTTCCAGTAGAATCTTTCCTTCCCCTGTAGCAGAAGGTAAGACCAGAGAAGTGTATCAATCACACCTCTTTCTAAATATACACACATATAGACATTTAAACTGAAAACACTTGCTTTCAGAGAATTGGAATGTCTTCTCTTCTGTCTGAACCAGTAATATAAGAAAAAAAACCTCTCAGTAATATATATACCAGTCTTCAGTTTCAGCATTTCTAGCATCTCAACGTGGTGATCAGGTAATCTGACCTGGACATAAGCACATACTGAAACCCTTCAATATGTCTATTCCACCACAGCTTTGGGAATTCCCTGTCCCTCATTTTAGGGGGGAAATTATGATCATGAAGAGCGCTCTTTCTCTGGGCTGGGGACCTACAGGAATAGGCAGCACAGAAAAGTCTTCTCCAAGGACACAGATCACAGAGTGGTTGGTGCTGGAAGTGGCCTCTGGAGAACATCCAGTCCCTGATCTCGAGCAGGTTGCACAGGATCATGCCCAGACAGGGCTTCAGTAAGTCCAGAAAAGGAGACTCCACAACTCCTCTGTTCCCATTCTTGGGACTCTCACAGGGAAGAAGCATTTCCTGTGCTATGGTTTCTGCCCACTGCTCTTATCCTGTCAGTGGGCAAACAGAAATGAATCTACTCCCTTCCCCTGATGCTTCTTCTCCCACAGCCCTCACCTCTTATCCCATCTGTACACGGTCCTTTGGAAGATAAGGTATTTGTGCAGCCTCAAATCAGACAGCATCTCTGAATCATCCTCACAGATATAGAAGAAAGCTCTTTTTCTCTGGTCCTAAGCTGCCCTGGACCAGCCCAATGAGTGGCCAGAGGGAGAATCTTCCTCCTTATAGCAGATAAAAATCTCATACCCATTTAATATTGGCTTTGGTTGCCAAGGAGATGAGGACCAATCTGACCCTCCATGTTTCTTTAGGGGTAGAGCTCACCATCAGGTGTTGCCTGTTTTTCCTTCCATCTTTGGAAACCCTGGAGATTTCTTTCCTTGAGCACACATCTTCTTCTACTACTGCTTTTTAAGCAATAACTTTAAATCTGGTGGGTCGTTTTGTTTTTGTTTTTTTGGTTTTTTTTTATTTCCACTAATGGTCCTGTGTTTGCATGCCTGTTTAAGTGCTTGGGATTTTATATAGGTATATATAAATGCTTTTTATTCTTTTCTTTTGCTTTTCTATTAGGAAGTCTCTAATGTGCTAAAGATGGGTGGCTTTAAAAGAAGCTGATTTCACTAGGTTTTTATTGTGTTTAAAATGTGGTTCCATTTATTGTGCTAAACACTTGACAGCCTTTGTCACGTCTTGTCTCATGAAGGCACTTGGAAAAGAGCACACACATAGAAAGCTGCATCAATTTCCTCCCCCCCAATCCCTCCCCAAGCAATATAGGTTTGTTTCTTTAGCTGGCACTTAATCCTTCCAAACTTGGCCCCCTTTCTGAAATTAACTCATCGAATAATGGACATGCTCCATTAAAATGATGAAGATAAAAACTCTGCCAGTGCCTGACTTAGTAAGAAAGCCATCTCATTCGCAGGCCAAAAGAACACACTTGAGCTGTGACAAAGGATCTGTGTAATTGAGAGCCAAGACTCCCCTCTCATTTATTTCCATGCGTTGGTATTCTCTGACTGTCCACGTTTCTTTTTGTACTTGGGAAATGGGTCATGCATTTCTAGTGGAAAGATCTCAAATTAAAAATAAATTAGAAAAAAAATAAATGTACTGTGGAAATTTCCAGAGAGATTTTGCTTCATCTACCCAAAGATTTGTATGTTTTTCACATACGTTTGTTGTATTAAGGTTTTAATTTACTGACAGTTGGTGCTTTGATTACAGATCCAGACAGGGAGTCAAGTTCACATATGTTTGGTTCCCAACTTTTGTGACTGACTTAAAGTGTATTGTGAGGCAAGATACTTACCCCTTGATTTCCTTAAAAAAACCCAACAAATACAACAAGCCAACAAAAGTAGCACTTGTTCATGTCTGCTGAGAACTGAAAGGAGAAATAACTAATACCTGTCAAGTAGCATTTCTATTCATATGCTGCTCTGATGAGCTGCAAGTATACAACAAAATATCACATTCAGTCCACATTAAAAAAAAAAAAAAGAATTTTATCATTAAATAAACTTTTGTACATGATGGAGATGAAAAGTCTTGGTTTTATATTAATTCAAAACAGGAAAGCTGGGCCCAATACCTATGTGGGATCCTTCTTCCAGAGAAACTGTGTATTAGAGTAATGGCCCCTGACCTGTGTGTTGTAGTTTGTACTCTGCCCAGAAAATGTTCTGACTTTCCTCATGGACATAGAAAATTAAAACCCCTTAAAACTGAGGAGACTGTGGCTGTGGTCCAGGTTGGCAGAGAGAGCCAAGAAAGATGCTGTTCATTTTACTCACTCATTACTTCTGCCTGTGAGCCATAAAGGCTGAGAGCTGCAAGGACAGAAAATCCAATAATGGAAGAAAAATAAAAGACTGTGAATTAAAATGACCCCAAATACCAAAAGTCAGATAGAGTAGATATCTTGCTAGGCATCAACAGGCACAAGAGTGTCCTCTGGATTAATTTTATCTGCTTTTATACACTTTAAGGCCATAAAGGAGTATTATCTCATTGAGTCCAACCTCTGGCATACGGCAGGCAATACAAAATGTATTTTGTTGCTGCTGCATGGAGCCCACTAATTTGTGTTTAACTGAGTTATTCCAGTAGAGCAGCCCTTCTTGGCCTTGAAGATTCAGTGCTGGTAGAGTCCACTTTTCTGAGCAGACAGCAAATTGCAATGGCCAATATTCAAGGGGGAAGAAGAGTTCACTTTCAGCTGCTTGTCAGGCACAGCTCCTTGTTGTGGTGGGAGTGCAGTGCCCACTGTTGGTGCAGGAGCCACTGCAGGAATTTGGGAGTGATGCTCACCCTCCTGTATCCCTGTGGCACCTCCCTCCACCTGCCAGCACAAGCATGGTGCAACCACACACCCGACAGGTTAAGGCAAATTATTAAAATTTAATCAGCTCAGGGCTTGGGGTTTTTGTTGGCTGGATTGCACAGCCTGGGTAGGGATAAACGATGGGAGATCTTTCAGCAGCAGTGTTGGTTTATGCCATTTCAGATTAGCACACATTAACCTGCTGGTTTCTGTTATTTGGTCATCTCTAGGGATTTCAGGTCTTTTTGCAGCTGAGTGGTGCAAAGAGGCTGAATCTCAAGAAGCAATACCACCCAGTGTTCATAAATTATTATACTGAAGGAAACTACTATCATGCACTGGGTATTACTTACAACATTTGGCATACCAATTAATCCATACATAAGTTTCCATGAAACAAAACAGAATTGTTTTCTCTAAGTGACAGAAACACAAATCAAAATGATAGTCTGTACGCATGCTGAAAATTCAGTTTCTTCATGTAATTTAAAACTGAGTATCATCCTCCGTGTCTCCCCACTATTGGGTCTTTTGCAGTAACACGTTCTCAAACGTGCAGAAGTCACTCTTACCTGTTGACACTAGTCCATGCCATGAGCATGGCCTAGAAAAACACCCAATTTTATACACCATCAGATCCTCCCAAATAAACCCAGTGCTTATCCTACCTGCTGCTGATAGTACAGGTGTTGCCTCCATTTCTCTCACAGGCAGATCCCAAGGCAAAACAATATGAGTGTCCAACTTCACGTTCTTGCAGAATTAAAAAAGGCAAGGAAGGAAAGGTGAAGGTCAGGTAAACTCCATGCTACTTCAGCATTCAAGAGAAGGAGAAAATCAAAATTATAACCCATGGCAACACAATAAAACAAACAAAAAAAAAAGTGTGCATTATCATTTACTGCCCTTTCTATATTATTTTCAATAGCGTACACATATTTTTTGTGACTGTCTCTGCCACTCTATGGCATTCTTCTGGCCAACTTCACAAGATAATAGACCACAAGTATGACTCTTCTCACAGCTGTATTTAGTCATACTAAAGTGAAAGATTTAATCAGTTTTAAAGTAGGTATCTCAGTTCCTTCCTCCATTAATATGAGAAATACATGGTCCTTTAAGCTTTACCTACCTCAGATAAGTGCAACTCCTTCTGCCCCTCACTGCATCTCAGGGGATTTATCTAAAGCTGTTGGTTATAGAAGATGATTATTTAGATATCTCAGTTTAGTCACCTATCACTTAGATGACTGGTCAGATTAAACTTATCACATTTGATGAGACTAATTGTGAGCTTAACTGCAAGCAAAAAGCCTCACATGCATTTCTTCAATACTTTTGGCATCAGGCTATCACAGCAGAGGTTTTTTGTCTCTTTTTAAGAGTAAAGGTGGTTAAAATTTCACTCATTATGAGTTTTCAATTACACGTTTCATCAAGTTTCCATGGTAAAAGAAAATTGGAATTTTTAGAAAATAAATAACCACAGAGTTTGACCAACAGTGCGGGACAAAAGTTTTTAGAAATATAAAACTTGGTTTGGTCATTTGTTTGTATTTTTATACATTTAGTATCAGCTTTACCAAAATATAAGTATCATTTTATTATTACTATTGATTTTTCTTTACCTTTGTGTATGGATTTACAGAATAGAAATTAAGCATCAGGGGCAGTGCCCTACCAGAAGACAGCTTTTCAGCCTGAAGACAAGAATCCTAATTATAGGATACAATTTAAAATCTTGTAGCACTTTTTTTATAGGGAAAGGCATTAACCTGATGATCCTGACAATCCCCAAATGAAGTGCCTAATTTATTTTGTTCAAGAAATATTGCCTTCATAATTAAACTTATTAGTTCTTCATGCCCCTTTCTCCTGCCTTGAAAGTTTGATTTTAAAGGATTTCCGTTTTGGTGTTGAATTTGTAATTTTGGTTTATAACCTATAAGAACTTTAAGAATATAGAATGAATACAACGTTTTCTTAGGTTTTCTTTATTATCATTGAGTGATGTCTGTTGAAACATTGTGCAATGTCAATTCTCTGAGCTCAGCTTGGAAGAGGAATGCATTGGCAGTCAGGAATTACAGGTAAGGACTGATGTTTCAGGGCAGTACAGAGGATCCAAATCGTGCCTGTGCCATGTCACCTCCACCCACCACTCTCTGCTAATTCCAGCTGGCAGGGGTCACCCTCAAACGGGTGCTCCTCCCTGTCAGTGGATTCCCAGCTCCCTGCAGAGCCTCGGTGCTCCCTCTCCTGCTGGGCTGTGAGCACTCAGAGCTCTTTGTGGTGCTGGATGTGATGGGCTGTGACACCTCTCATCTCAAAGAGCAGTCTCAAACAATACCAGGACAGGTCACTTAGAGCCTTCCACTGGAAGAGGAATTGGATGGCACTGATGGAAAGTTTATTTTTATCAGCCAAGATTAACTTCAGTTCTCTGAAGTGCAAGCTACCTTATGGCTCATGATGGAGGCTAAAAAATCTATCTTCATAGTTAGGTGTTATCCCTTTCATTCTAGTACAATTCTATTCTACATTCTATTCTATTCTATTCTATTCTATTCTATTCTATTCTATTCTATTCTACATTCTAGTACAATTTTATATGGTGCAGCTTCTCATCTACTGGAACATGAAATACAGCTGTGAAGAAGAGCTCTTTTGACCACTCCAAAATGAAATGCACTGTTCATTTGTCATATAGAAATGCAGAATGACAGAAAAAATAAGTTTAGATAAGCCCTCTGAGATCATCTAATCCAGCTGTTTCCCTAGCACTGTCAAGACCACCACTAACCAGTGTCCCCAAGTGCTACATCCACACAGCTTTCCAATCCCTTCAGGGACTACACCATTGCTCTGGGCAGGTCCGAACACTCCTTGACAAAATTATTATTTTCCACAAATAATAATAATATCCTATCTAAACTCTTCCTGGTGCAACTTGAAGCCATATCCTCTTGTCTTTTCACCTCTTACCCGGGTGAAGAGTCCCCGTGGCTTCCCTCGGCTGTCCCCTCCTGTCAGGGAGCTGTGCAGAGCCACAAGGTCCCCCCTGAGCCTCCTTTTCTCCAGGCTGAGCCCCTTTCCAGCTCCCTCAGCCTCTGCTGGGGCTCCAGCCCCTTCCCCAGCTCCGTTCCCTGCCCTGGACACGCTCCAGCCCCTCGCTGTCTCTCTTGTGCTGAGGGTTCCAGAGCTGTCCCAGCACTGGAGGTGTCCCAGCAGAGGGAACAGGCACTGCCCTGGGGCTGTGTCACCCCCTGGCTGTGACAGCCCAGGGGCCACTGGCCTCTTGCCCCCCTGGGCACCCTGGGCTCGTGTCCATCCCCTGTCCCCAGCACCAGGGCCTTTCCCAAAGGGCCCTTTCCAGCCCCTCTGCCCCAGCCTGGAGCTGCAGGGGTTGGTGAGAGCCATCAGAATCCAGCACTTGGCCTCGTTGAACCTCACAAAATTGGCCTTAGACCATCTGCCACAGACCGTGCCCACCCCTGCTCCTCCTGATTCAATGGCAAAGAGGTCAATCTGTTTACCACCTAATCTGACGACCTGACACGCACCACCAAAGGTGTCTGCTGCCCTGACTTTGTGTATTTCCTCTTCCCCTGCATGCTTCAGCTGCTCTTCATAGCACATTAGAGGATTGCTGTCTTTATTAGTCACCGATAACACATTAATACATTCCTTCTCCTATTACCTCGGACACTAATTTGGTGGAATTGGATACTGACAGTACATTGATGTTGTTAAGGGTAATGACCCAGAGATTTACAAGAGAAGTCACATTAGAAGTCAAATTGATTGTAATAATTGTTTCAGTGAACAGTGTCAACATTAAGTACAGTATGTTGTGCTGTGCCATTCAGGGAGGCCCTGTGGCTGTTACAGTCACTGCAGCTGTCGACATCCCCTCCTTGCAAGACAACCCACACTGAAATACACTTAGGTAAATGCAGCTCTAATAAACGGGTGCCTAAGACGTTCTAAGATATGAGACACTGTGTTTCCAGTCTCTGCACATTATTTTGCCTCCGAGCATATTTTGTACTTCCATTCAGTTCTGAGATCGTTGCTTTTCTAGGGCAGGGTTGAGCAGAAAGCAAAATTTGGTGGTTATTGCCTCCTTTTGGCCTGAATTGTGAGGCAGTACAGAGCACTTCTGCTGTTCTGTCCTAAATTTTTCTCAGACAAGTGACTGCTTGGCAGTCCAGATGCTCTGAAATTAAGCTGCTTTAAATATTTAAACTTCAATATAGTGGGTGAAATAATTTTCTTGTTAACATCGCTCTCATATTGACAGTGGCATGCAGGAATTGCAGATGAGACGCCATGAGAATCTCAGAGAAATGTCATCCTTGACCAAAAGGCTGAGTGGTTGCCTCAGTGCAACTAATAAAACAAACAATTCATTATTTTTCACATGCAGACTTCGTTCTTTCCCTGTTACTCCATGCATTGCTGCTCCTTCTTTCTCCTGCACTTTTCCCTCCTCACTGGGGATGTTGATCCTGCAGCTGCAGAAGTCGCTGCTGGGTGCTGAGTGTCACCATGGCTGGTGGGATGAAAGGTGCTGGAGTCCTGCTGGAGTCCTGTACAGTCACCCACACGCCCCCAGGGTTTGACTCACCCTCTCCTGCTCTGTCGTGTCTGCTCTGACTGCAGGGCAGTCACGACACTGCTGGTGCTGGTGAGCTGTGACTAAAGCAAATGTCAGGAAATGAACCCCTCATGGTTCCCACTGAATTTTACTTCACATGCCTCAGTTTGTTTCTCAATCATATCTGCAATATCTCGAGCCCTCAACCAAACTATATATTTTTCCAAGAAAATTCCGATTTTAGCAACAGCAACAAACATTCCATGGGAAGAGGAAAGCTCTTAGTAAAAAATGTGTCTGCTTTGGCTCTAATAATACACACTAAACATAATCATCCTCCTTCTTCCTTTTTCCCATTTCTCTTCTTCCATAACTATATGCTGTAATTATGAAATTATCTCTAAGGTCTCATCCACTCCAAAGCATTTTGTAATTCTATGTTTTTATGTCTGCAACATTGATGTATCAGCTATTCACCTCTGACTTCTCTTCCAACCAGTGGGAAAAAATTAAACAACTTGGCATGATTAGTCTCAGCCTAGAGTGTATGAAGTGCAGCCTAAAATGAAACCAATATACTGGTTTCACAGCCTCTAAGCACATCTAAAACTCTAAGCAGAGTGAAACTTACAGGTTATTGTGATAATAATTACTGTGACCATGGATGGAAGGGCACCTATGTGACCAAGGAGGCCAGTGGCCCCTGGGCTGCCGCAGCCAGGGGGTGACACAGCCCCAGGGCAGTGCCTGTTCCCTCTGCTGGGACACCTCCAGTGCTGGGACAGCTCTGGAACCCTCAGCACAAGAGAGACAGCGAGGGGCTGGAGCGTGTCCAGGGCAGGGAACGGAGCTGGGGAAGGGGCTGGAGCCCCAGCAGAGGCTGAGGGAGCTGGAAAGGGGCTCAGCCTGGAGAAAAGGAGGCTCAGGGGGGACCTTGTGGCTCTGCACAACTCCCTGGCAGGAGGGGACAGCCGGGGGGATTTGGGATCTTATCCAGGGAACAGGCACAGGAGGAGAGGGAACGGGCTCAGGCTGGCCAGGAGAGGTTTAAATTGGATATTGGGGCAAATTTCTTCATAGAAAAGGTTGTCAAGCACTTTCACAGGCTGCCCATGATGTAGTCACCATCCCTGAAGGGATTGAAAATATGTGTGGATGTGGCACTCAAGGATGTGGGTTAGTAGTGAGCAAGTTGGGTGCTGGATGGATGGACCTGATGATCCCAAACCTCTTTTGAAACCTCGATGGATTTATGATTCTGTACAGGCATTTGTGGGGAAAATAATCTGCTTTTTGTGCATACATTCCTAAACTAATGAGGTTGTACTGTGCCTTCTGTCTGTGCCACCCCTACCAAAAATGCGGTTTTCCTGTGTTCCTTCCCAGAGAGGCTGCACAGCTTATCTCAGGCTGTGTTTGTTGTGTGATGGGGAAGGTCCATTTAACCAGTTTTCACCAAGCAGCTGCATTGCAGGCATGAACATTTGAAGAACTGGCCCATGGGTTTGGTACTTCTCTAAGTGCCACCACGTGTAAGAAGCAAACCCAGGAGTCGTCGCATTTTGGATCTCAGCACTGTTTATATAACACATCAATAACACGCCAAACACTGTCTTTTGCTCTATGCAGCATGTTGTACAGCTTGCTCTCTGCACCATAGGCTTGTTTTGTGGATGATGTGTAAGCTGGGATATTACTTTTAAAATGTATTTCAGTGGCATCGTGTATTCCGCAACAGGCCTGTCAAAATACAGTGTCAAGCTCTCATATGTCACATGAAAACTGTTTGATGTTCTCCTCACTTGAACTCCTACTTTGCATTATAATTAGGAGAGATCTTGACTGGGTGAACTTGTTAGCTTTTTACATGCACAAGCCTAAGGACACTTTAATTAAAGTCAGAGGGAAGCTTGAAAGCACAGGCAGCAAGAAAAAATATAATAAGACTAAAAATAACCTATTCAAAACGGCTGCAGAGAAGGCAAGGGACAGGACATGTCACAAGAAGGGAACATTATGAACTGGGGGAGTTGAACCGTTCCTTCCCCAGCAGTAGGACATAATAATTATAAATTATGCTACACTTGTCATATGACAGCACTGAAAAAGTAGAATGACAACCTTACTGGCCAGTAAAAACTGTTTGAGAAAACGAGCTCTTGGGTTTTGTTTTTTTGTTTAAGACTAATATTTTTAGCGTTAATTTTTTTAGAGAGAAAGTGAGTTTCCCAAAACAGTGTTGGAAGTATACCAAACCACATTTTCCTTTTTTCATTTTGTGGAAATACTCTTCAAAAAATTACCTGTACAGAGAGAAGGAAAACATCAGAACCATCCTGAAGAATTATTTCAATTTTCAAATTTTCTAATTTTTGTTCTCTTATGGAAGATCAGTTTTACAGGAAATCTAAATTTTTTTGCATGGAAAATATTATTTTTGTTCCCTTTACTAGGTAAAAGAGTAGATAATTATGCCATGTCTTTTTTTTTCTCGGTTTTTGTTTGACTTTTTTTTTCAATCCAGAGCAAGCATTTCACCCTTTCGCTGATTTTTGAGCAGTCTTAATTATTTTGTTCTAGCCTAATTACTCCTCTCTCCTTCAGTGTCCACAGTTTCTTTCTAAATAAATAAATTAGACAGCATGAATGCAAATTTTATTTTCCAAAGCCCCAGATATAGACACCTCACACATTTTCTTTTTTCTCCTTTATCTCTTGTACTGTGGCTATGACTCATACATCAGTGGATCAGAAAGGTATCCTATTGCAAGGCTTAAATGTTCCTCCTTGTACAAATCTCACTTACATGAAAAGCCCAAGGTTCCAATAATTCTCACTATAGCTGATTATTTAAGATGGGATTCAGTTCACAGATTGTCACTTTTTCAGAACATTGCAGCAAATCTATAGCCTTGTCCTTATTCAAAACAGCATTGATGTCCCCATTCTCTGACTTTTAAACTCTTTCAGAATGTACTATTGAATTTGACAGTCCTGTTTCCTCTCTGTGCTTGTACACCTCCTTGTATTTTTTTCTTTCTTATCTTTTACAGCTCATTCTTGTGCACCTTATTTGCAGATTTAAGCAGGCACAGGTCGAGGTTTCTGTTTTCATCTTCTGTGCCCTGACTTGTTTGGGACCGGTCTTGGCTCTGCAGGTTCAGGATCCACTTCAGTTTTTCTTACTCTAAAGCTCTCCTTCAGGGTATGTTTTAGTTCTTATTCTCATTGTCTTCTTTTGTCTGGAGAAAATAATGGGATATCATCTCACTAAAAAGCAGCGCTGGAGGGTCCAAGAAGCAAATGCAAATTTGCATTTGTGGTGGGACCGCGGCAAGGCTGTACCCAGCGTTGCAGATTGCTCCTCCTCAAACTCTTTGACAGTGGCTTTAATGACTTTTACCTCCATACCTTTACCAGGGAAACATTGCCATACCTCTGTTAATCTCCCACAACAGGTTGGTTCCTGCTTGTTTCCACAGGAAAACAGGCAGTGGGAGCCCTGTCTGGGAGTCGCTTTGAGTCACTCATCACTGTCTCCAGCTCAGCGCTGATGTATGTATGTAAATCCACCTACATCCCTGCATAACCCACTGAGGCAGCGTGACAGAAGCTGTGGCAGGTCACAATCACAACCCCATCTGTTCCCAACTCGCTGAATACATTTGGAATTTAATACAAACAAAATTGAGACAAGATTGCAACTGGCTGAGGTATGGGGGATTGAATGCTTCATCCGCCTCAACTGCTTCCCAGACACCCCCCAAGACAGAAAATTTATAGCAAATACCACCTCAGAAATGTTTTTAGTTTGTTATTAGTTTTAGGATTTTTTAGGTGAGCATCTTCTAAACCCTTTCAATGTCTTTGGATGCTTGTTTTATCAACATAAATAATATTAAATATGTCATATGAAAGAGCTAAATGATGTCTCAAAACACATCAGGGGAAATGAAAAAACACTTTCCTGGAAGTGTTCAAGGCCAGGTTGGATGGGACCCTGAGCAATCCAGTCCTTGCTCATGTTAGGGTGTGGAATTGGGTGAGCTTTAAGGTCCCTCCCAATCCAAACCATTCTGTAATTCCACAGCATGGCTAAAAGCCATTTTCAGCGTGAATTCAATGTATGCCACTGAGTCTGCAGTGTCATGTGTAATGAAATGAGACATATAAAGTTGCTTCCTCATCCAGACAACTTTACACGTTGGAAATATGAAAATAAACTAGCATATGAGATTCTCAACTGGGGGAACCTAAAGAAAACATGAAAAGATATGGAAATCCTCCGCCAAGCTGGCTTGTATGTGAAAGATATTATTACTATCTACCAAGAAATACATCCAGCTGTCAATGCACTCTTCTGTTAGAGCTGACAGTCACACAGGAGAAGGCCAAGTTAGCTCTCATAAATGCTGGAAGTACTGTGATGTGTGAATAAAGAATGCATAGTACCACTGCAGATGTAGTCAGTTAAATTATAACACCATGATCACTGAAAGCAGAGGCTGTCTTGGGAGTGTAAAACAGGACAAAAAACAACCCTACAAAACCACTGTCCTGGCTAAATATGGCCAAGGACATCAGGAACCTGATCAGCATGAGGGGTACTAGGGAAAAAGCAGAGTAGGCAAGGAAAAGAGACACCTTAAGTACAAATCCTTGCAGAAGATAAATAGCAGCAGAACAGGGAAGAGACCATTTCATTCCAAACTATTTGAAATATATTCATACTTGGACATCCAGAAAAGAGATGAACTGCTTGACACTACTACTGGAATAAGGCAAGCCATGTAATAGTTTAGAAATCAAAGTATCCCAAGATATTTAATTTCAGACTGCAATCCTAGCTTTCTGCCAGGGACTTCTGTTAATTACATGAGAGTGGGAATTTGGTCACACCACATCTCCATACTTAAGCCATAAGCTTGACAGATCAAACTTCTAAGTTGCTCATAAATAAGCTCAAGGAAGTCTTTGATAGAAGCCCTATCCAAATCTTAATATTGAATTGTGGAGGCTTTGCAATGTCTATAGCTGGAAATTCTGTTAAGAATTACTTAGTTCCCCCAGGACAAGCCACACATTGTGAAGCAAGCTAAAGTATTTGAACTGATACAAACTGAACCTTCTAACACATCATGGGCAGAAAGATTATGTCATTCAAACCTCCAATTACTTTTTTCCCACAAAACCCAAGACAAAACAATAGGGAGCACAAATTAATGAAATGCACCCTCCCAGGAGACATGACGAGCAGAACATTAAAAGAGAAGAATTCTTTTGAGACTTTAAACTTCTTGAAAGGTTTCCAATAAGAACCCATCCAGGAGGTATCTTGCTGTCACAGAAGAAATTCACACTTAACCCCACTGTGGGGGATAGTGGATGAGTCTTTGATCCTGAGGAAGTTAAAAAACAACCTCCAAAGCCAGGATGGATGGTGCTCAGAGCAATCTGGTCTAATGGAAGGTGTCCTTGCCATGCCAGGGGCTTGGAATGAGAATATCTTTAAGATCCCTTTCAAACCAAACCATACTATGATTTTATGAACTTTCAGAGAAATGTGTCTTAGGTCTGAAGAGGACCTAACTGCACAGCTTGGGAAGTTCCCAGTTCTATAGTGGGAGTCACAGGGATTGGCACCAGGGTTAGTTAAAGTTTGTTCTTCCTACATAGCTACTTTCTGATGTTTGCAAATATCTAACGGACTGCTTATACCCAGAATATAAAAAAGAAACCATAAAATAAAGTTTTGCCTTTGCTCTGAGGGTAATACTTTAGAGCTAGGCTGCAGAGGTTATATTGTCTTATATTAATAAAATCATTATGGATTTTACATAGTGCAGAAGTAGTGTTCAATCCAGTCATTATTAAAGTTATTTAAAAGGTTAAAACTCTCCAATAAATCTTCAGCAAAGTTAACTGTTATGTTTAAATTATAAAAAGTATTGTTAGGGACATGTTTTATCCTTTAAGTCTTCTTCAAAATGCTTCCTTTTTTTGTTCATTGGTTTAATGGTGCCTGTTTTTCTGTTGGAAATCTATAGCAGTAGAACAGAAAGCTGGAACTTTTCTAAAGAAGCCTTTGGCTTCTTTTAGCACTGACTTCATTCTATTCTTTCATTCTCTTGGTGGCATAAAATTTACTCCAGGACCCCATTGCAAAGGTTTTTGCATCAAACAAGTCATCATCAACCACAAATCTCCAAAGGGTCTCAGGAAAGAAATAAATGAATAAATGAACAGAAGGCACTCCAGCAGATAAAAGACAACAAGGAAGGGATCAGGCAGTGTAGGTCAGAGCATTTGCTGTGGTTTGTTCTCCCTACAGGGATGTGTGACAGTGGAAGGGAAGGACAACCTGACGTAGCTGGATGTGGAGATCTGGTATGGCATGGGAAATGATGTCTGGGTGCTAGAGAGGCAGAAATACTGGAAATCAGTTCCTCAGGAAAGGCCTGAAATATTCTGTTTTCCTTAACATGTTACAATTCTTCTCCTTCACTGTCCTTGTTTTCCTGCTTGTGTACTTGTGAGAAACAGATGGACTGAGCATATTATTACGCTTGCTGTCTCAGGCACTGAAATTTGGATCTTTGAGCAAAGCAAGAGGTCTTGGAGGTAAAAAGATTGCCTTTGTATAATTAATTTTTATTGATATTCTTTTCTCTGGAATTTCTGCATCTAGCTTTTGTTATGTTATTCTATTCAGTGAAATTCACTGTGTGTGTGTGAGGGAAGGGGAATCCTGAAGGCCAGCATGTCCACATGAACACTGGCCCAGAATAATCACTGAAAACCCTTGACACTTCCCTGTTGCAATATCAACAGTTTAGATTTTATTTATACATGCTGCACGTGGGTCAGCAGCCTTCAGGATATTCTTTCCTTACTTTGAGAGGTGATGACAACACCAGAGTTAGGAGCTCACCTTTTGGGGGTGCCTGGTAAAAGAAAGGAGGAGCAGGCTCATGCTCTTCTCCCCAGAGTGAGAGAACAAACATCAAACCAACATTCCATGGCTTGCAGAGTTACCATACAGAGACCACCTTTGTGAACTCTTGGTCTGCTGCTGATGTGGGATCCTCTGTCTTGTCTTAATCAACAATTAAGGTCATTAAGGCAGCTTTCATTACATTTTATTGAGTGTGAACTAGAAGTGAACATGACAATAATAACCACAGTGCAGCTGACCCATGGAAAATTGTAAATTTGTGGTATGTTCTTTAAACGTCTGTTTCATACAATTTCACCAAGAGATGCATTTCTTGGCTTTACCATAGCTTTCCCAAGTGATTTTAAAACTTTGGCCCCAGTTGCTAAGTCATTAAAATGACTGAACCATTCTCCAGCTACAGAATAATTTTCTCTCCAACTAAAGGTTTTTTGTACCCAGAACATAAAGTATTTGTTTAAAATAGATTTTCAAATTATGATAAAGAATATAATAAATGCAGGAAGACCACAAGACATTTTTTTCTTTCTTATTCAAGATAAGCTATTGCCATCAAATACAGCAAGAACACTAATTAGATTGACTTGTATTACTTCTTGTGTCTGTTGGAGCAAGGCAGAGATCATCTGAGCCATATCTCCTGGAAGTTTATGGGACCAAAAAAAAAAAAAATCTTAGTGTTTTTAGATAGAAGTTGCATAAAAACACTTTATAAGTGAACTTATTGGGTTCCCACACATACGTAAAGAGAAAGCAAGACATGGAAATACTAATCATTTTGTCAGGAAATCCATAATTTTATAGCTATACTTAAAGTGAGAGCAAGTTCAGCTAGTCACAGGCTTTTATCAAAGTCAAAAAAGCTTGAGAAATGGGATCTCAGTATCAGGGCTCTGCAACAACAGACATGGAACTAGAGAGTGATTATCCTTCCCCTTCCTCCCCCTTCTTCCAAGGAAATGAAATCTTCAAGACGAAAGGATAAAACTGCAAACTACTGGTACAGAAATGGAAATTTCTTCCTGATGATGATTTGCATATTTTCCACATACACTTCATCACGTCTGGAGCTTTTTGGCACCCCTGCTCAAGGCTTTGATGTGGGTCAGCAGTTGGCAGGGACCAGAAGAGAACAGCCCTGTGGACACGTGGGCTCCTTGCAAGAGCACCAGACCAACATAAATGGCAATAATCACATTAGAGCATGGTCACATTGAAATGGTCACACTTAACTGAGAGCAGGGAAGTTACTGAGCCTAAAATGTCATCAACTACTTTTATAGTCCAGATTTCTACCTTTCAGCCTTATCCTTCTAAGGGAGAGGATAATTTTCATGATTGATACTTGTCTCAATGTCTCTTAGTTTCACCTAAATGATCAGTTTGACTTAAGCCAAAAAGATGACTTTCAAAGTTTGAGGCTAAATATGTCAAAAAGTTTAGAAGATATCTCTTTTTCTGCAGTGGCTACAGATATAAAACTTGTGTCTGAATCTGCATCAGGTGTGGTCAGTTCTGAAATGCTTCTAAGTTTTTTGTCTTCAATATTTGTTGTCTATGGAGGAAATTTATTCCTTTGTAACTCCCCATATTAAATATTATAATGTTGTTGTTTAGATTATAAACCAATGCCTAAGGGGTATCTTTTTCTCTCCCTTTCTCTAATGTGTTTAAAAAATAATTACATGGTCAAAGAAGACAGGCCTAAAGTTACAGCAAGGTCATAAAACTGGAAAACACCACAAATTAAATAATTCTTCTTCACCCTAACTCATCCCTTACTTGAGTTCACTCAGAGTGCATGCCTTCCTGAAGGTCCTGGAGGAGAATGTTTGTTATCCATCAGTCTTGAAGGAGAAGGCAGCAAAATAATGTACACTAGAGGGTGAAAAAAGCCATTCAAGAGGAAACCTTCATAAAAAAAAAACAAAACCAAACAAAAACAGCTTTGTTTTGTACAAGGCAAAAATACTCCAGGTGAATTAATCTTCAGTAATGTGTCATGCACAGAGGTGGTGAGAAACTGCATGAATGCTATTTTGTTCCCCATTTTCATTCCAATGAAGGATTAAAACTCAAAACTTCAAATACATTTGCAAATTGAAGTGAAAAATAGATCAGCAAATCCCAAATGAAGAATTTTGTTTTAACAGCTTAAAATTTTTACTTTCTTTTATATTATTTTAAACTATAAATGTATTCAAATTTCAATATAAATGTGTAAGTTAGAAAAATTCCAAATATTTCCTTTCTGTAAGTCTCCAAAAATGATATTTTAATAGTATTTAAATATTTGACGAGAAAAACCCCATCTTGAGGAGCTCTGGTGCAGGCTCCCCAGGGAATGAGCACAGCACCAAACCTGATGGAGTTCAAAAGTATTTGGACAATACTCTCAGGGACATGGGGATGGGGCTGTGCAGGACCAAGAGTTGGACTACTCAATGATTCTTATGATGCAATTCCAATTCACCTTTATTCTGTGATTCTGTGACAATATAGGAAAATATAGGAAATACATTCACATATATATATATGTGTGTTTGTATATATTTATATATACACACATATATATATATAAAAATAAAAGTATATAAATATGCATTCATTGAAAGTGTGTACATACACACACATACATTAAAAGTATATATACATACATAAAAAGGGTATACATATATATATGTAAAATATAGGAAACAGTACTTCTTATAAAGTGACGAAAACTACCAAAGTCAGGCCAACAGACCATAATGCTTACATAAAAATTGCAATTTAAACAAACAATTTTTCTTCACTTTTTGTTATTTTCAATCAAACATCTTTCTTTGCTTATTTTATAATTTGAGGAAAGTGGTTGGCAGTCAGTGCAGGAAGGTAATTTTTCACATGCGGGATTTTTTTTAGTGTAAAATGTATGGCACAGGAGACAGAGCCCAATACATTACCTGAAGCTGGAAAAGCCTTGACAGAAAAGTTCCCAGGCTTGCAGAACACTTAGAGGTCTGTTATGCATTTACAGATCAACCTCAGCAAAACATTGCAAAGTTAAGCACCTGCACAATCCTAGCAGATATAAATGTTTAGCTAAAGGATTTACAAATCTCGAATTTCAGGACATAAGACAAGCTTCTTAGGAGGGAGATATGAATCATATCTACATAACAGCACTTTCAGACACTGTAATCGTTGTTCTTAGTAGAAAAATGCTACTTAATTAGAGACAGATGTTGAAAATTTTGAGTTATTTGAAAATGTCACAAGCCAAGGCTCTCAAAGAAAATAATAGGTTACTTGTAGGACTCTTATCTTTTTAGAAATAAAGAAATACAGAAATGGTAAAATTACACTTAAAATATGTATTTCTCTTCTATATTCAGCACTTTTGCTTCCTTTGAGCTAGGCTGAAATCCAGAGAATATGATTAAATATCATTTTGTCATAGCTGGGAATCCTCTCCTGGAAACACTGGCCTTGTAATGAGCTGAACAACTGAAACAGGAACTCACAAAAAGAAATTTCCCTCTAATTCCTTGCTATTTCACCCCATTAAATCTCTGCCATGTATTCTCCTTTGCAAAACCAAGAGTATAAATATTTTTTTCTCTAAATCTTTCCCACATGGTCTTTGCAGATCTGGTTATTTCTGTTTGACTCCAGTGAAGTGCTGCTGCCTCATCCCTTTAGAAGACACTGTTCTGATTTCTCTTTATTCACCACTTAAATATCACTAAGCTCTCTGTTTCCCCTCACATTTCCCCAAGGAAATAATTGTTTGAAGTTCTTTAAATTTACTTGTCAGAATATCAGAAAACTACTTTTAGGGTCCTATTTACAATGCAATCAAGCCATGTAATGTCAGTCTCTTTGTGGCATGAAATATTTATGTGCCAGTAGCTGTAAAAAGATGGACTAAATTTAAAGCAAGATCACAGTTAATCCCAAAGACCACTTTTGAGACCTATTTTTCAGAGTTGAGGTGTACTCATGCAGCAGTGCTTCCCACTGAAGGATCATGTGTGTCCTCTCACCCACAGGAAGAACCATCCCTCTTCCCTTCTCCCCATCACTGGATGTGTGGCCATCTCTAATTTACGTGGATATTTAAATGGACTTGGAGATTTCATTCTGTTCTCTTTCAAATTTTAAGCAGAATTCTCAATGAAATCATGTGGTTTAAACCTCAAAATTACAAGACCTTGTTCTTGTTAGTATTGTGTTTTTTGGTTTTTTTCGCTTTATAAAAAACCAAAAATACTTGCAATGCACAGAAATATGCAGCTGACGTTAACTGCTTAGCTGCAACTGAATTCCACCTCATAAATAGTAATTTGAGTACATTTAAATATATAAATATGCACAGAAATTTTGCAACTGATCCTGTAATCCATGTCTGGCAGGCACTGGAGACCAGGACAGACTCTCAGTCAGAACTGGGCATCTAAATATGGATGGATTACATTCAGCACTATATTGACTTTCTCATCCTAGGAATGAAAGGCTGGGGAGACATTTGAGCTTATTCCTCTTCCACATCCAAAGGGACTCCAAGGAGAGGGACTTTGGGCAAGGACCTGGAGGGACAGGACACAGGCAATGGCTCCCAGTGCCAGAGGGCAGGGCTGGATGGGATATTGGGAAGGAATTGCTGGTGGGAGGGTGGG
>WBND01000485.1:376690-397890 GCA_013398595.1 Tychaedon coryphoeus
TTGCAACTGAACCTTCCATTTGTTCAGTGTGTAACACAGTTGTAAAACTGCACCAGGAGCTCCACATCTTTCATTCTGGAGAATTTATGTGCTGATTTATATGGTCTCTTATAGACCAGAGGCTGTAGGGCAAACCACCACCCTGTTCTATGGAATCATTAAGGCTGGAAAAGAACTCTTAGATCACCAAGTTCAGCCATCAGTCCAGCACCATTCTCACCACTAAACCATATCCTCAAGTGACTTATTCACATATTTTTGAAAGTTTCCAGATATGGGGGCTTCACCATTTCCCTGGACATGTTTTCCTGTGCCTCATCTGAACCTTCCCTGGTGAAACTTGAGGCCATGTCCCATGTGTAGGGTCTTTATTACATCTGACTCCAGCAGATACTGTGTTGGAAAAAAGGTAGAGAGAAACAATGTTCTTCTACTGCTGAAATTTGTGGGAAGCTCAGCGTGGTTCACAAATGCCCTAAGTATGTTTTAACTTTTGAAATAAATGCATCAGACTTAAAAACTGACTCTGAATTTGCATAGTAGCACCAAAATGCTCAGGGAAATAGAAATATTAAGTCATAACTGTTGTGTAATTTACCTGCTTCCTGCAAGGTCCTTCTGAAACTCAGTTTGGAGTCAACACAGATTCAGGCCATGCTGAGAAATCTTATCATGCTGCAATGGAATACAATAGAGGTGGTGGGGCTTTTTGGGGGGCTCCTGTGGCTCACATATCTGTGACTTGACAGCCATGTGGTTCTGGTTAACATTTTGGAGAGCTGTCCAAAGTGGAAAAATGCTATAAAAATGGAGAATGTTACTGAAAATGTGCCCAGCTATTCTATCTTGTCTGTGTGAGTGCTCTGAGGGGGCTGATCTCTCATTGTTTTGGTGTGCACATCTTCCCCTGGGGAAGTCAGCCTGCACATTTCATATCTGCTGCTGGATGGGGAGCTGCAACACATCTACTCTTTGGAAAGGTTTCTCAGGTGTGTTTTGAAGAAACTGTTTGCCCACCCAGTCCATGAAGTCCAGTGTGTCAGCCCTAGCCTTTTGTCTTGGTTTGTAACCTTCATATCTCCATGTATTTAAATATTTATCTCACAGTATTAATCCCCTTGCCTCATAGGTCTGGGCTATATTAGTAGGTTTGTAATGTCCAGTGGAAAAATGTCCAACTGCCATTTAAGTTTGCCACTGAGGCCATGTTGAGTGCCTGGACCTTGCTCTTGTTCAGTAATATGCAAAATCAATATATCAATAGTTTTTTGCCTTCTTTGGAGCACATTAAAATGCTGCCCTATTATTTCATTCTACAAGCATCCCTGAAAATCATTTCTTATGTAGATAAGAGAGTCTCTTGTGAATGGTGTCCTTTGGTTTCATTTCCATGATACAGCTTTTGAGGAAATCAGAGCCAGAGAACTACATGATTCTAGTAAAGGCCAATGCATCTTAGTTCAGAAATATGTTAGAACAAAGCAATGGCACAGGGGAAAAAGAAATTTAAAAAGTAAATATACAACCCTGCAGTGGGTGAGAAAAAAAAAAGAAAAATAAGTTTCTGGTATAAAGTTATTGAGTGCCAAAAGAGTGAGGCTGAACTTCCTCAAGATGGCAGGAGTAAAAACATGGATAAAAGCAGTAGCAAAATAAAGTGTTCCAATTTAGTGACGCTAGTTTTCCAGAAATAATTTAGAAGACTGTGAGAGAAGGAAGCACAAAGAGAAATAAAGGTGAAGAGTAAAGATAAGAATGATTCATAAATTGAAGATGATATTTTTATCCCTTCTGCTGCTAAGAAATAATGCGCAATGTAACAAGTACTTCTTCAAGGGCCCTGGAGAAGCTCTGCACTTTAGATATTGGAAATAGAAAAGCCAAGAAGAATATGTCCAAAATACTTGAAGGTGTGGGGTAATAGTATTTTATTTCTGTAGTAATTGTCATGTATTAGAGCTTGAATTGATTCTGAAGATGTATTCCTGTAAAGAGGAACAAAAGATTAAATGGAAGTAATCTGCTGAAATGGACTGAAGAGAAGTTTGCTCATAACCGTAGGAAAGGGGAAATGAAAATAGGAGGCATGTGAGAACACATCTCCTGCCTTCATTTTCTCTAACCAGGCTCTGGGCACTTTAACCTCCTTTCTAGATAAGACATCATTGTGAAAGGCAATATAAAGCTTGTTGAAGGCAGTAATGAACTGCTAGTCAAAGTGTGTTTCAGAGAAAAGATTTATTATTTCTATATTTATTGTAAGTGTACATCTTGAACAGATCTTTGCAGGGTGACAGAGAGATAAAATTGACAGTTTCTTGGTCTTGAGATTAAATGGTTTAAAACTTTGCTGAGGTGTTGAATTCAGAACCACTTTTGCAGGGCATTAGAGGAGAATCAGTGTTCTTGTAGTCAATGGCTTGAGTTAAGAGTTCAGCTTCCAGGATTCAGCCAATACCTACCTTGTGCATTGACTTGCCCAGAGGACCCCAGTTTTTCTGGTTCATCCTCTGTTATGTCCAGCAAGTGGTCCATGCCACCCCTCAGTTTTTTGCTATTTCGGGGGTTGTCTTTTCACCATGGTGTGAGCAAACAAAACTCCCTACGACACATAATACCAAGGAGTATAATTTTATTAATTAAATAATACACTTCATGCATCATCTCAAATTGAAACCGTATTATTCTGCTTTTTAATTTTTAAACCTCTAAAATAAGGCTTGGGAGAATGAAATGTTCCAGGTGGGAAAAAGCAGGGACAGCTTTTCAAAGGCACAACCACTCTCCACACCTCCTAAGAAGGTGTGAGCAGAACATGTACAAGACCTGTGATGGTTCCACTGATAATGCCCCAGGATCACAATCAGAAAGTAGAAGACCTGCATCACTCTGTGTTTTCTCATTAACTGATGTACTCTGATTCACCAAATCTTACAGAGACCTGGCTTAATCTAGAAAGGCTCTTTTTCCTTACAGAATTAGTTTTATAGAAATGGGACACATATTTTTTTCTTAAGCTAGCCATGCAAACTTGAGCATATTGATTTGATCACAAAATGCTAGTCTAGGGCCAAATCCTCCCTTTCCTTAAGAATTTAAACAATAATGTGCAAATTGGCCCTTGGCAACTTCTTTCTCTTGAGTATGTGAGCTGTGACCTGGATGGCAGCATATTCTGTGTTTTCTCACAATACAATTTTCAATTTTTTTTCCCCCAGTACAGAAGTCTTCCTAACACTGATGGCGAAACACAAATTCTTGGCATGCTTATCAAGAGAGAATTTCAAAAAGTTAATGAGAAGTGTTGGTGAAGTGATTGAAAAAATTGGACATAGAATTACAATGACTTGCTGTGTTACAGATAGGGTTTGGCATTTAGAATTTTTTGAATAACAATGTCCTGAAACAGTGCAAGTTGGGTACCATTGCCCGAAAAATGTGTTTTATTTGTGAGAAAAGAAGCAAAATTCCAGTTAAATTGCTCGTGTTTGATGAAGATGCAATGAAATTTAACAAAAGGCACAAATCAGGAAGCAAGGAAAAGAAACCCATTCTCCACCTTGTTGATGAATTGATGAATGTCTTCTATTTTGAGAAATACTTTTCATAATCTGGTGACATCTAAAATATGGCATTGAGATATCTACTAAAAAGAGGCATGAAATAAGTTATAGGACAAGTAAAAAAAAACAAAACCAAAACCAAAACAAAACAGCAACACGTGGGCAAGTTAACACATGAAAATATATAAAAATGCAATTATATAAAGCATTAGGGGGAAAAAAACCTCAGTATTTTCTGTTCATTATTCAATATGCATACAATGATGCCATAAAATGTTTTTTTTATTATATATTAAAAGTGTTTAAAGTATAAAAATTCATATTAAAACATGTAGTTCTGTCCTGTGAGTGATGTGAAGCAGGAGAATGAACTTGACAGATAAAGCAGCAATAGAGTGGAGGCCATCTGGTACAGAGGAAAATACAAAGTTAAACAATCAAAGATGTATGTGTTATGGTGACCCAAAAGGAAGTAGCTGTCCAAACCAGATTTTAACAAGTTTTTGAAAAGCTGAGGACATTTCTTAAAGATTAGATGATTGCTAGTGAAATTCCTGCATTTGAACAGATCAGAAGACTTGGTAAACTGGTTAGTCATATGTCAGTTCGACCAAACTACAGAAACATTTAATTCAGGACTCAGCCAAAAAATAACTAGAGGCTGAAAATATAACTGATACTGGTAGACATGCTTGCATGGAAATAGGTATAGACAAACAAACATCTTCTTTTTGACAATGTTGCAGGTCTGGTTAACAAAATAAATGTTGTTGACATAACATACTTGAATTTCTCCAATGAATTTGATTTAGTACCACATGACTTTTAGACTAAAAACTGGCACATTACATTGAATTAACAGGGCACACACTAGATGGATTAAAACTCCCTGTCTGACAGGTCTTGAAACAGAGTTTTTAATGTGTAGAAATCCATGAGTTCAGTTGCTGCTAATGCAGTCTTCAAGGGATTAGAGTCTTAATCCAGCTCACTTCAGCACTTCTATCAATGAGATAAATCTTTACCAGTAAAATCTGAAAATGCCACAATGGTTTTAAGTTGAGCAGTAATGAGTGCAGTAATGAGTGAAATGCCTGGCCAGAGGTTCAACATCTGTTAGAGTAAGTTCATAAACAAAACAAAATGTGCAACACGAATCAATAAACTATGAATCAAAATTATAAGATAGAAGACAGTGAAAAAGAAAAGCAAGTGGAAACTAATTTCAAAAGCAGGAAATATAAGACAATATCTGTCTCAATGTGGGATTTAAGATTGATATTTGAATACATATGGTCTCAGAAAATACCAAGAAGGAAATATCATGGAAAATAACAATATTGTCACTGTTACAATTATAGAATAGTTTTTAAAGGAAATGTTTTCCAACTTTTCAGACAAAGTGACACTTGGAAAGCAAATTGGCAATTTCTTCCTCAGAAACTGTAAATACAAAATAGTAGATATTTTCAAATGTTCTTTCAGCTCTCTTGGCCACAAAATTTATGTTGATTTTGACCAGACTTCATGAATAACTCACATCCCTCTGGAGCCATATTTTTTTGATGGATTTGTTGGGATTTTTGTCCTAATGAAAGTACCCATTCAAAAAATCCTCATTCATCTCTGATCATTACTCAGCATTGTTAGAAAAGCTATGAAATTTCTTGTGTCTTCTTGAAATAAAATGGAGTAAGAAAAAGAAAGCAGATGGAGGGCAAGTATCTGTTTTTGTTTGGGGAAAAAAGCCTTTCCATGTAATTTTAGTAGTGTGTGTGGCGACTTACACGTGGAGAAATTACATAGCAGTAGAACAGGCAGAAGTGGTATGCTAATTTTCAAGTCCCAATCTATAAGAATTGCCAAGAGTTAATAGTAAGAGAAATTCAAACTTGGAATTACACCCAATTTTCTCCTAGTTGTTGTTTGGAATCTTTAAGGTATCTCTCTAAAAATTGTTTGCTTTAATCTACCTTCAGGAAAAAGAAATTCAGACAACACACCATACATACAATAGATCATCATTACCCGTCTTCTCATGCACAGAAGTTAGAAAATGAAGTCAAATCAAGCTAAAAAAAATCTCACCATTAAAAAATAAAGAAAATGGTTTAAAAAAAAAAGAAAACTCTCTCAGAATTAATGGACCTTTTACGAAAAAGTTTGAATTTAAACTTTCATAATTATACTCTAAGGCCATGCTCAGATAATTTAGAATGCTTTAGATCTCTTATAAAAGAAAAAAAATAAAGTAACTCCTAACTCAACCTCTGAAACTCCCTCTAGAGCATTAGAGATGTTCAGTAGCTATTTCTCTCCCTGCAGCTGGGGTAAAACTCTTTCTGCCTGTAAATGCTCTGATTCCCCCTTGTAAATGCTGGTGTGATGCCACATGGTTCCCCCTACCCTCAGAACACTCTTTTGTAATTGTTTTATTTCTGGACACTATGTTCAATTTAAAGTCTTTTTTTTTTTTTAAGGCAGTCCTGAGCACACACACTGTGCATGCAATCTTACTGTGCATGCACACAGTTATATCCATTTCCCTTAATCTGGATCCCAGCAAGGGTGTGCTGGTGGGGAATGGGAGGCTCAAAGACAGCCTGGGTGACACCCTGGGCTGGTTCTGCCCCTGTGCCCCTGTGCTCAGGTGAGACCCCACCTGCAGAGCTGCCCCAGCCCTGGGCTCCAGCAGCACAAGGACGTGGAGCTGCTGCAGCCAGGGCAGAGGAGGGCACGGAGATGCTGCAGGGGGATGGAGCAGCTCCTTTATAAGAAAAGGCTGAGGGAATTTGGTTTGCTCAGCCTTCAAAAGAGGTGGCTTTGGGGTGACCTAAATGTAGCCTTCCACTACCTGAAAGAAGCCTGCAAGGAAGGTGGAGAGAGACTATTTACAAGGTGCTGGTGTGACAGGACAAGGGGGGATGGCTTCAAACTGACAGAGAGTAGGTCTAGAGTGGATATGGGGAATAATGAGTTACTAAGCCACTATCCATCATATTTGAGTAGATGTAGAAGTGATGTGGTGAAATCTGCACTGACTGGAAAAGGGAAAACCTTGCCCTCATTATTAAAAAAGGGAAAGACCCAAGGTTGTTGGGAAGACCTAAGGAGCTACAGACCATCAGTCTCACCCAGGACCATGGAGCAGTTTTTCCTGGAAACTGTGCTAAGGCACGTGGAATGTAAAGAGGTAACTGGTGACAGACAGCATAGATCCACTAAGGGCAGATTGTGCCTGGCACATTCAGAGGCCTTCTCTGCTGTGGTTACAGTGTTAGGGGAGAATGGAAGGGCACCTGACTTCATCAACTTGGACTTCTGCAAAGTATTTGTCTCTGTTTCACATGAAATCCTGCTGTAGGGCATTGCTTTCAAATCTTTGTCTCTAAACTGGAGAGACATGGATTTGGCAGATGAATCAAGTGGATAAGGAGCTGGCTGGATGGTCTCACTTCAAGAGTTGAAATCAACAGCTTGGTGTCCAAGAGGAGGCCAGCAGTGAGTGGCATTCACAGGGGTTGGGATTTGGACTGGTGCTATTTAACAGCTCTGTTGGTGACATGGGCACTAGGATCAGTTCACCCAAGCTGTGTGGTGAGGTCACACCCTGGAGAGAAAGGATGCCTTCCAGAGGGACATGGGCAGGATGGAGAGGGGAGAAAGTGCAAACCTGAAGAAGTTCAGCAAGGCTGAGTGCAAAGTGCACCTGGTTCAGGACAATCCCCAGCACAGATACAGTCTGAGCAGGGAATGGGTTGAGAATGAGGAGAAGAACCTGAGGATGTTGGTTGATGTGAGGCTGAACATGAGCCAGCCATGGGCCCTACAGCCCAGAAACTCTCTGTGCCTTGGGCTGCATCCCCACAGTGTGGGCAGAAGGGCAAGGAGCATCCCTGCCTGGAGTGCCTGCTCGTGCCAGTGGGGTTGGAATGAGATGGTGTCCAAAATGCCTTTCAACCAAATCCATCCCATGCGTGGCTCACACTCTCTTGTGTCTGACATTAATTTATTTACTAGCCCCTCTCAGCAACTGATCCACTGAAACATGGCAAATTATTTTTTCCTTCTGTTTCTTTAAATATGAAGCATTGGAATGTAGAGGTATTTGGAGATGTTGCAATAGTCTATTTTGATATTCTTTCATACCTAAGTAATACTGCTACTGTCTGAAAATGCATTGTGAATATTTGGCAGGGACTTTTTTCCTCCTTTTCCCTATTGCATACATGCTGAGTGGTGGACTTGGAGGATGACATTTTTGAGAGATAAAAATCCCATCAGAGTCCATGCTTTGTATTAATTCATAGAAACAGTTTGATAAAAATACTAAAAGAAAGAGCCTGTGTGAAAGAATTTTTTTACTGTAAACACCAGACAGAATTAAAATGACAATTACTCAAATTTTAATTCAATGTAGATACAAATATCTATTTAATCCCATGTTGACAGAGAAGCAATGTACTTTTCTGCCCTATCCCTGTTTTCACGCTGTCAATACAATACAGCATTTTGGTGAAAATCAATACCAAATATTTTTCAAAAAATACCAATATTTTCCAAAGATTATGTATATATTAGATTGCCTAGAGAGGTTGCCTCATCCCAAGAAATGTCCAAGGCCAAGTTAGATGGGGCTTGAAGAAATCTGGCCTAGTGGAAGGTGTTGCTGCCCATGAAAACTGGATGATCTTTAGGGCTTCTTCCAACCCAAACCAGTTCATGAGAAGTTCATGATGCCTGAGTCTGTCTTTACAAGAGAACAAACCATTCAGGTATAGATGGGCATATTCCCTGATCCTTCTCTCCCAGTTTGACAGTTTCCAATGTACTTCTGCTGTTGGTTACATTTCATAGGGACAGCAGAGGTGCCCACTCCTGGATTTGTTTGAATTGCAATGGAAACTCCTGCTCATAGCTGAGCATTCCCTTGATGTTTTCCATTCTTAGTGATTTGAAATAGCCAAAGTTGGTTTATCTCTGTTTTAGCCAGTTTCATGCTCTGTTCCTGTTTATAACATTTTCAGTTCAATCTTGTTCCATTTTGTTTATAACTGCTCCTATGCAACAATTTCACTCTTTCCTTTCATATTGTGGAAGAAGATCGACCAAAAAGTTGATCTTCTTCAGCTTTACAACAGGCTTCTGATCTCCAAAATTGACTTTATTTTGCGTTCTGAGATGAATTGGTGCAGTGCATAATAGGGTAAGACAAGGGTGAGGAAGAGGTTATTGTAAGTCTGCTCTGATTACTGGAGTTAGCTGAAATTCCTCCTTTCAATGCAAAAGCTGATTTGAAAAAAAATAAATTTCACCTTAAATTACTCCAGAGACCAGAGTCTGTACTAGCTAGGAAAGAACATTTCCCACTCAAATCAATAAGTGTTTTTGAGAGGTGAGAAAAACATACCCAGCAGCCAGTCTGTCTTGTTTATGATAACTAGGATGTGTGTGTGCCTCTGTATTAATATTGCTCTGTGGCTTTTCAGTTCCTTTTTGTCCATTCCTCAGCAAGGACAAGGATCATCACATGGCACCATGTGTGCTGTGTTACATAATGATGATTCACCCCCCAGAGGTAGCATAGGGCTGGAAATGATGAAAAGGCTATGCCAAGTTAACAAACACTCTGCACACATTAAAATGCAGCTGTGAGTTTCCACATAGATGTCTAGGAAAAAAAAAAAAAAGAGAGAGAGAGATAGATACATGTTGATTTATTTAACAGGTTGTCCAGCCTATGTGTAAAATCTTTGTGACAGCAGAGTACATCTTGACATCCTGCAGCTATCCCTTGGCTTACTCATCTCTCACTGGAAAATGCACTGTCCTTGTCCACTGCCACCTCCTCTTTCCACAGATATACATTTGCAAGTTGCCTTCCTTTTGTAAAAAATGAAAAATAAATCAGGCATGAAAGCCTTTTTCAGGTTTTTTATTCCCTTAATTTATAACTTACTATATTCTTCCTTTGTATGTGTTCTGAGCTGCTTTCTCTCCTTAAAGCATTGTAGCAGCTATAAGCAAGCAGTCAAAATCTGAAGTATCTTTTTCTGGTAATGGGTTTCTTTTCTGGTTAAATAAGGGTGTAGCAGGCTGTAAACACAGTACAGAATACAAAATACAGTACAAAATAATGTTGTCTGCTCCTTAACGGGTCTTCTCGTGTCAAATAAGGTATCCCTGGCCAAACTCATCTGGTTTGCTTCACCTGATGAAGAGAAAGCCAATGGCAGTTAAGAAGCCAGGTCTTAGTATCAGAGAGATATCTCCAGATATGCTGAGAGTTTTGTTAAATAATTATTTCATTCAAAATAAGATTAGAAGAAAAGAATGAAAGGGGATTTCATCCAGATGGAAATGTGTTTTTGAATGAATTCTATTTATGACAATATTTTCCCAGTTTTCGTCAGCTTTTGTCATCTGTTCAGTTTATTTGTTGTCTGACAACTTTTGAAATAAGATGTTTGCACAAATGTGAAAACTTTTTGTTGCATGTTTTCCATGTCATTCACGAATTATTTAAAAAGAAAATAAAAGGAAAAAAGAGTTATGAAGAGTTATAAAAGAGTTAGTCCTTAAATCTTTACGTTGAACACAGATCTCTTGGACTCAGGAAACAAGTTCATTCTTATGACAAGAGGCAGGTATTATTGAAGAAAAAGACTGAAAAAGAGGAAAAAGAGGAAAAACTGTAACATCTCATAAAGCAAGCAGAAAATCAATCTGTTTGTACACTGTTACTTCCCACATCATTGGCCAGCCACTGCCCAGGGGCTCCTGCAGGGTGCAATTGGCCTTTCCAGCAAAAATATGTGCAAGTGTAAAAGTTCACCAACTTTTTGTGCTCATCTCCTCCAGCTTCAGGCAGGTGCATGGGTGTACCTGGAAGCTGTAGGCAGCACAACAATGGAATGTTGCAAATAATTGTAATTTTGGCCAAAGCCACAGCAGAGTTGCAGTTGATCTGCATGGTAGTGGAGAGCCCCTCATGAGGACCCTCTGATGAAAAGCAGGATGTTTTCCTCAAGCCATGTTCACATGAACATGGTCCAGTGCTGAAAACAGTGACATAATAAATGTGGACAAGTTTTCCATTAAAAGAGCAGAAATTCAACACCCAGACCACAGCAGGCAGCTCATTTCACTGCTGGTGTACTGTTGAAGCAGTATCTGATGCTTTAACAGTGAATCCCTCTTTCTTTCAGGTGAGGGAAATCTCCAGGTCAGTCCCAAATCAAACATTCTTGTTGAATAGGCTGAGTCTTTGCTTCCCTCCTCAGTTGCAACAGAGACAACCATGCAGATTTCAACTGTTCTTACATTTTCTAGAATGCAAAACTTAAACTTCTACCAGAAAGTATCTTAGAGTTTCAGATTTTTTACAGTGTGACTGGTTATCTAGAGTGGATTTCTGTATCTAGACTTTGTGTAGTCTAGATTTTGCATCTAGACTTTGCATTGTATTAAGCATAGTCCACAGTGTCTGTGAAAAACATGGAAGACATCATGACTCTACTTCTGTACTTATTTATACTTTCTTTTATTCTTTCTGATAAGTACAGAGTAAGGGCAATCCCTCATAAAGTTAAAGTAGGTTCAAGTTTCTAAATCTGTTCTAAATCTGTCATTAAGCCTTATTCTTTTAAGAAAAGGAGGCTCAGGGGGGACCCTGTGGCTCTGCACAACTCCCTGACAGGAGGGGACAGCCGGGGGGATTTGGGATCTTATCCAGGGAACAGGGACAGGAGGAGAGGGAACAGGCTCAGGCTGGGCCAGGGGAGGTTTACATTGGATATTGGGGAAAATTTTTTCACCAAGAGGCTCTATTAAGCATAAAAACAGGCTGCCCAGAGCAGTGGTGGAACCCCCATCCCTGAAGGGATTTTAAAGCCCTGTGGAGGTGGCACTTGGGGACATGGGTTAGTGTTGAGCTTGGCAGTGTTAAATTTATGGTGGGACTTGATGATTTTGAATGTCTTTTCTATACTAAATGATTCTATAGCTTGTTCATTTGTGGCTAAAATACCACCCCAAAAACATGACATCCTCCATTTTGATTAATAAAAAAAAAAGATCTACAAGCTTTGAAGTTCTTTGAGCTGCTGAGCCCTCAAATCCAGAGCCATCTTTCACCCCATTATCCATGTTCCTGCATTCGTGACTAAGTATGAACCAAATGAAGGAAGATAGACTATGTCTGTAATAGGATTAATGGAGATTTTAATGGATAATTTATGGCTGATCAAATGCATTTGAATGGGATGCTGAACCAAAATGTTCTAGCAGACATTTAAAGGAAAATAATAATGACAAAAACTTTCATTTCCATTTATAATCTACCTTTGCTTGACCTTAATCAGTTAGTTTATGCAATATTCATAGCAAAAAAAAATCCTTCCTATATCTTTTTTAAAAAGATCCATTGTAAGTCTGAGTGGATGCAAAAGGGAAATAGTAATAATGAATAGAGAGTTTTGAAATATTCATAGAGAAATTCAAAGGGTTCAGAATCTGATCTTTCTCCACTGTTTTAATTTTGCAAAATTATTCTGTTTTGGCACAATTTCCTGACATATATATATATATATATATACATAATAATTTTTTTGTCATTCAAAAAATAAGAAAATTTTCATCCTCACATTCTCATCTCTGTTTTTGAGCTTAAGTTGGTCATGACCAACTTTCACAGCACATCAACATCCTAGGCAAAACTCTAAGTCATAAAAACAAGTATTTTAGGGATGTAAAATTTACCAGTCTGAAATTGCAGTTTAGAAACATGCTTTCTTCTTTGAAAAAAAAAAAAGAAATAGTGCTACATAAAAGCTTCAGACTGCAGTATCCTGACAAAGACTTGTAAACCCTTTGTGTTATAAAGAATCAAACTCAACTTTTCTCTGCTGTTCTTGACCCTGTCACAATATTCTATTAATATCCTCAACTTTATTTAAGTCATTGCAGCCTAGATGAAGTCTGTGAAAATGAGACAGTTGAGATAACTTAGAAACAGGCCTTGAGCCTTTGATGAATACTCTACATCCTTCAGCTGGTTTTATCTTTGATATATTGGTGTTTAAATATCCTGAGTTGGAAGGCACCCACTAGGATCATCAAAGTCCAACTCCTGCCCAGCACAGCCCTACTTTGTTGAGCTAGAAAAGTCACCACAGGATACAGATACAGAACTAAAAATCTTATTCTCTCTTCACCTTCCTACCTTATAAACTTGTCTTATTGGAGAACCCCCTGCACCACCCACCTGCCAGTCCCCTGAAAGCTTTGGTTGGCTTTAGACAGTAGAGAAAAACAACACACACACCTCAAGGAAAATTTAATTTCTGGGGGAAAATAAATAGAACTCCATGAAAACTAAGACCTGGAGAACTAAAAATGCTCTGAATTATTGTCCCTTTCAGGGTAGAAGGAAGCAGACCGCAGTGACTATGGAGTTGACTTTCCCAAACCGTATTAACACAAATTCATGTCATGATTCCTTCACTGGGTGTCCCTGGACCTGGTTCTTACAGGGGGGAGAGACCCTCCAGAAAAGGCGTGGGAAGTGGAATTATAGATGGGTAGGGGAAA
Source organism: Tychaedon coryphoeus (assembly GCA_013398595.1). Lineage (NCBI taxonomy): Eukaryota > Metazoa > Chordata > Aves > Passeriformes > Muscicapidae > Tychaedon > Tychaedon coryphoeus. The sequence continues at coordinate 389,845 of WBND01000485.1, forward strand.
TCTTGGGGATAGTCTACCTGACTCCATAGGAAACTGGACTCGTGCTGCTCATAAAACAAGCTGTTGGCTCAAAGTTTCTGCAGCAGGAAAGAGTAATCCCACAGTTCTGCTCCCCATGGGGAGGGCAGGGAGGTTCTTTGCTACATCCCAGCCATCACAGCCTTGGGAAAAAGAGACTTTGTTCTGATTTTTTTCAGATTTTTAATTACCGTGTTTATCATTCCACAGGAGATAAGAAGTGCACAGAGTGAGGGGATCCTTTTAGTTTCCTTATTTATTTTTCTTCAGTGTTTCCTCCCTTATGAATAGTACCACTTCAAGTAAAAGAAAATTCCCCCTTTGGTCAAACACAGTGGAATTTTGTTGGAAACAAAGCATCTGAAGTTGTTTCTATCTTATTTCCTCCTCTCTAAACGGTTTGCCCACACATTTTAGGAAGGCATTCCCTTTTATGTCGCATAGCACATCCTCAGACTATGGCAGCTACAGTGTGTGCACTTTATTAGAGCATTTTTTCCCCCTAGATATAATGGCACCAATTAAATTACCTTGCAGCCTGACCTTAATCTGGCAGGAATGATTATTCCATGAAACAGTTAGGGCTCTAATTGACATGAAGTGCCTGCAAAATATGTCTTTTGCAGCAGACCCTGTCAAAGTCACATTGATATGCTAATACCTATAGCTGGCAGAATCACTTCATAAAGAGAGACACTGAAAATTGAATTATTTCAATTTCAGTACCTAGGAATCTAGTGATCTGTCTGTATATGGAACTAAGTAGGTGCAGTACTTTATATGGGTAAACAGCTGTACTAGGGTGTTGCTATGGAAACTGCTTGACTCATGACAATTGTGTTAGTGATGAAGTCATTAGTGGTGTGAAATGTACTTTGAGGTTGTCAAGTGTACACTCCAGGAATATTTCAACAGTATTAGTGGAGCCTTTTCATTTGCATAATTTAGGCTTTCACATGCGATCTCGTTAGGGTGAGGGGAGCTGGGATGCCACAGCAGTGGCAGCAGGGCTCTGGTGTGGCTCTGCAGCCAGAGGCAGTCAGTCCCTGCATGCACAATAAACCTCTCTCTGCAACACAACCTTCCCTTCCCTGCCTTTTCTCTCTTTTTTTTTCTTTTTTTTTTTTCTTTTCTTTTAATAAAATGTTTTGAGCCACAGGGCTCTTCAAAGGATGAACTCCTTAAACTTTTATGGTGCCAAGTTGACTTTGAGCATCTGGACCTCTGTTGTTTCTTTTTACTGCAATTGCTCCGGATGTACTCCAGAGAAGGCACAAGTGGGTTCAGGATCATAGGGGGCTACTTTTTCCTCATCACTGCTATTCACTATTTATTACAGTTAGTGTGATTTCCTATGCTATAAAGCTGAGTGATGATTCCCAGGGCTTTTCTTGAAGTCATATGTCCTTTCTTCTAGTTCTAAGTATTTCAGACCATGGAAAGCTCTCTTTTTTTTTTTTCTTCCTGCTGGCAGAGGGATGTAAAGGAGACCTTAGCAGGTCTTTGACAAGATATCTGAAGGGACTCCTCTGGAGTTTTCATGCACCCTATGGCAGTAGGGTGCTGGCTAATGCTGGGTTTATTCCTCCACAAGTTCTGCCCCTCCTGAGCACAGCTTCCCTCTCTGCTTGCTGGAGGGACACCACTTCTGCCATGGCAGTCACCTATCAGGCCCATTTCCAAACAAATACCACTGGTTCCCTGGGTGACATAGCCCCAGAGGATGTCCAGGCACTGGGAAGTGGTCACAGCTCCAAGCTTGTCAGAGTTTAAGAAATATTTTGGACAACTCTCTGAGGCATATGTTGGGATTCTCTAGCCCTATGTAGGGCCAGCAGTTGGACTCAATGATTTTTGTGGGTGCCTTTCAACTCAGAATATTCTACAACTCTGTGAATCTACAAATTAAGAAAAAAAAAATATATATATATATATAAAATGGGGAAAGAGCACTTGTTTAGTTTGCATGTGCACACATAAGCATGCACACACACACAGATGCAGAAAATGTCACCCATAGCAGGAGATCAATGCAAGAGCTCAAGATTTTCACCCAGATAAGTTAGCAGCCTGCTAATACCAGACCTTGTGAGTCGATCTTACTTCTTTACAGTGTCTGATCTACTGAAATACAATCTAATGCTGTATGTTCACTCTATATGTTCAGCCTAATACTGTATAATCATCAGCCTCTTATGTATTAATTACAGCTTAACTTTACAATTGGGATGAGCAGAAAAGTAAGCATGAAATCAAAGCTGGATTTGATTAGCATACTTTGACAGTATCTTTACTAGTCGAGGATATCTTTAATATTGTATTTAAAGCGTGTTCTTCTGTATGTGAGGTACTGGAGGAGTCAGTCCAGGAGATTCTGGTAGCATGATAACAAACTACTGCAAAACCTTACTAGTTTGAAGAGGTTTCAACTATGCATAGAGTTCAATGGCCTTCTGAATCCATTTGTTTTCCTGTCCAGTGTCCCCTGTTCCACCTGAAGAAAAAAAAAATCTACTTTTCCCCTTGAAAAGAGGTATTAATTCTTTTAATGACGATAGAAAATTCACCTTCCTTATTTTTTCTGAAAATTCAAGATGGTCTATTGGTGTCAGGAGGCTAATGGAAAAGCGAAGAGGACAAGAAGATGAGATTTTGGACTTTGACACAACCACTCCATATTAAGAAAAAAAATTATACATCAAACTTCATACTGAAATCCTCAATTTCTTTCAAACCTAGTTCCTGAAGCCGTATTTCACACATTCTTAGTTGTTTTTTTTATCCCTTCACTGACCCCTTAGGATTTTAGTATTTTGGACCCGCCAGGACAGAAGATTTTGCATAGCAGATCTTTAAATTAATTTCCATCCACTGCAATATGGGAATGCTGAAATCATCCCCAGAGATCTGGCTGAAGAAATTAAAATTATCTTCACAGTAAACTGTGATCAAAAAAATATTCCATTTTGGCATTAGTCATTCTGTGATTCCTCCTTATGTTTTGTGCAACAAATTCTCTACATTACTTTTTTAACAGCAACAACAACAGATAGAAAATTTTGAGTTAGCCTTCAGGGTGCTATCCAAGCTTAAGCAGTTAGATGAACTTAAGATCATGAGCTAGATCTTTACACACAGGATGGCCACACACGAGTCCTAAAGGCAGTTGAACCTTGAGATTTTCTGTGTGGGGATATGTGGTTTACAAGGAGCTGCTGTGAACATCCAGGTTCCTAAATCACATTCCTGGGAGATCCTGTCAGTTCTTTCACACTCACACAAACAGGGAATGCCTCCTAGCGTCAAGAACCTATTGCTAGGATAAGATGATCAGGAGATTGAAAAGGGACCAAAACTGGCTATAAATCATATTTAATTTCCATGTATTTGAAACTGCAATAGGTAAGCTTTGGGACATGGATTAATGGTTTATGTCTGAGTTGTGGCTGGCCCCAAAAAAGGTTGTCTTCACAGAGCATTGCAGGGACAACAAAAACCTACTCAGGTCTCAATTTCTTGGAGACAAGAGAGCCCCATATTCACTTGCTTCAGCCATACCTTGAAGTTCCTCATCATCATTAAGGGGCAAAACTGACTCATTTATTTTGGGGGCTACATTCTGAATTAAAGATTTTCAAGGGGAAAAAAAAACCAAAACAGGTTCGAACATCTTCTACTCTTCACCTGGCCTCTCAAATAGATTGAGAAAGATGTCAGAGGTTTTTCTATCACAGGATCCTGCAGAGAAGCTCTGGTGCAAAATCAAGCAACTCTGTGCTGATTTTGTGTGGCTAACACACCTGATGTGAATTGAGGTTAATCAGCACTGGTTGCTCCTTACATAGGTGCATTGGGATCTGCTACAGGTTCTTGCTGGCACAGATTCAGTGAGGCAACACCACCCTTAAAATCACATTTTTGCCTTACAGACACAATTGTAACCTCCTGAAGCCAGCCAAAGTTTTTTCTGGATTGGAGCTTGCATGCAGGGGGTATTTCGAGACTGCATCTCTCTTCCTCCATTTATAATTGACATTTCTTATAAAAGCTTTACAGCATTTTAATTCTTTCTTGCTGATACTCTGCTGTCTCGCGGGCCATTCTGAATTTGGCTTTGGTTTAGCACAGCAACAAGCCAGGGCTCAGCAAAGTGAAGAGACTATGTGTAAAAAGGGAGAGAGACTGTGTTGTGATGGACAAATAAGAGAAGCACTCCAAACCAAAGACTTCAGGCAGGTATGAAATGACATGTCTGGCAGGTTTTTTCAGGCTTTCCCGTCAGTGAAAACCTGATGGGTGAGTGGAAGTGAGCAGAGAGAAGCTTGATCATCTTTGTTCAATCCTCCAGAGGAAACCTCCTGCAGCACTGATGTGGGAATTTTTTTTCCTCCCTAGAAGAAGCAGTAGCAGAATGTTAACAAGCTTCATTTTCTATTCCCTACAACGAGGAAGCGACCTTTGCCCGCTTCCCTGGCTGTTTGTGTTCTTGATGCTGATAGAGCCAGATTTTCACAAGACAGACCTGGGTAATTTTCATGGCTGCCACACTATTGCAAACCAATTAGCAAGCCAGCTTGATAGGGTAAGGTTGTGGAGATGCCCATGGCTGCTTTAATAAAGGTTCTTGTGTACCAGTATGATACTATTGATTTTTCTCCCTTTGGACCCAAAGACTAAAGTTCATGCTCTGTAGCAGATGAAGTGAAAACTGTGGAGATTCCTTAGCATGTACACTAATTTAACCTTTTGGGACAAAAAAAGAAAGAAAGAAAAAAGGTAATGCTATATACAGTATTCCTTTTGCTTTTGTACACATTATTTAACATTGATGTAAATAGGATTGTGCTGATGATTCTGGTGGCCTAAAGGTCACTGTAGTTTACAAATTGAGTCACCAGCAGAGAGTGAGGCACTTTGCAGGCACACATAGGAAAATATGATTCCCACAGGGCAAGGTAGACAGGGCAGGCACCAGAGGACAAAAGCCACAAAACCAAGGGCCCCTGTGAAAGCCACCACTGCTTCACGAGTTTGTGCCCCCCAGTTGAGACAGTCACTCAGTGAGAGCTGAATTTAAGCCTCTCTGCCACTTTGTTGTACTAAAACTCCTCCCTGGGGAGACTCAGCACTTGTCTGCAGTGGAATTACAGGGAGAGAGATCCCAGCTGGAATGGGCGGGCAGACCGCATCATGCCATTATCATTTCATGTGATTGATTGTCTGGCCTTACTGGAAAACAACTGGAATCTGGCACTGCTGAGCAGGGGAGGGGATAGCTAAGAGACAGCAGCACTGACAAGGCTGGCCCTTGCCTCTGGGCTCCTGGGTCTCCTCTGTGTGGACTCAGTTTCTGCCCAAACACCGTTCCACCAAGGCCAAACACTTAAGAGTCATGAGCCCATCTCCACAAGTTTTGAGAGAAAAATAACAAGGGGTTTTATTTTCTTTTCTTCTGTGGGATTGGGGGTTTTAGGACAGCCTTTTGCCTTTATCTGCAATCTCCTTTCATAAACATAAAAATCTATAATACAGTTTAAAGAGAGAAAGAAAGAAGACTTGGAAGTTTTGCTGTGATGTAGTGTTTTCTTGACAGTTTGTGGACTACTTCCCAAATTAGGCTGAACCCTAAACCACATTTTCCCTTACTTTTCAGTTGTAGGAATCTAAAGGAATAAAAAATATTGCTTGCTTTGGATAAACAGAAACATTTTGCTTAATGCAATCCATTTATTTTTTTTATCCTGCTGTCTTAAAACTCACTTGCCTGAGCACTTTTCCAAAGAACAGAATTAATTCTTTGTTATAATGAGTGTTCCAGTAGGTAACTGGTTGGCAAAAGGCCAATTTTACAATCTACAATGCAACAGAATGTATTGCTTAATGCCATTAATAATAATTGTGAACTCCGTGGATTTGGGTAATTCCTATAAGATATTGTTTCCATAAACAAAAGTCAAATTTTCAGCTGCTGAGTAATCCTAGTCCATATAATTCATTCTGCTTTGTGGCTGTTTGCTGTAGATTACTTTTTCAAATTTTGAGCACAAAATGCCTCTCAGTGTGAATAAACCTGTAAATTTGTATTGAACATAGTCTTGCATTTGCCTCTTGCTGCTTTATGTTCAGAATGGTCAAAAGGAGTAAACTGGCTCCATTGACTTAATTTTACCTATGTTGAGAAGAACAAAGTGAGAAATACCTTCTGGCCTGTCCCCAGTCTCTGCTTTTGATGGGAGGCTGCCATTTACAAAAGCCAGTGGAGGCCTTTTTAATTTCTTTTTAGAGGAGGATTTACCAGCCTGTGGCACTTTGTGGAAAGGATTGCATGCTGCTTATGTCTCTGCAACGTGGCATGCTACTTGGGGAATGCAGGAGAATTACACAGGTGTAATGTGGGCTCTGAGAGCTGCCTGTCCAGCTGAAATGGAAATATGGTGTTCAGTGCAGGGGAAACACAGAATACACTATTTTGAAATAGCAAACTGTATGGAGTCTTTATGAAAGTCTGTGTAGCCATTGCACTTATGTAGTGCACCCCTACACCAAGGATACATGAGCTAAGAGTAAGGTAGCTTATTCTTTATTTTATTGATCACTCTGGTGAAGTACTATATTAAAAGCTGTATTAGGCATAATTCCCTCGTTTATTCTCCCAAGACAGCAAGGAGTCAATCTGCCCTGCACAGGGTGAGCTCTCAGAGTAAAATGGGACACTGCCTAGATCAACTTTGTTCTTCATCTTGGACTTAATTTCTTTGAAGAGCTATGACCAGTTTCTGAGCCAAGAGCACAGGGGAAGGAAGTTTCCTATCTATCACTTTCATTCTGACACCATGCACAGGAGTAAGTTATTTTCAGGAATATTCCTCTGTGCTGGGATAGATTCTGGTGAGGGGTGGTTGATCTGTTAAGCATATCCTAAGAAAACTCAGGAGCCTCTGATGAAATACAGGTTATCCTGAAAGGATATTGAGGACTCTTTACAGTATATCCTAAAATGGTATTGAGAACTCATTCTTTTTAAGGCTTCTCCCTTCCTCTGTTTCCAAGCATGGCATAAACATTTTACAGATGCTCTTGGATTGTTAAAACACATATAAAGCTGTACTTTGACCACCTACAAGGAGGAAAGGAAATGCTGGGAGCTGAAGGGGCTGAAAATGGCCATGGTTCCTCACAAACATAAATGATTAGTGGCATTTGCTGACTGCTGACACTGCTGTAGTTGAGTTGAGGGGGTGCACAAGGGCAGGGCAAATCCACAAAATCAGGGCTCACTCCACAGCATCCCAACCAGAACCACAACAGGAACAACCACTTACCCAGAGCACCATCTTTTGGTGCAGGTGCTGTCTGCAATCCACACGGCAATCCCTGAGAGAGAGACAAAGCAGGAGACAGAGCCTGAATCCTCCTTCTTTGTGCAGTGTCACAGAACTCAGCTATGCACAACAGGTACCTGGGTGTAACAAAGAGAAGTGCACCCATATCTGTGGGGATCTGGGCTCACTGCTGGTTAGTCCTTACCAGACAGTGATGTTCAGACACCAGAAATCAAAACTGTCTCATCATCCTGTGCTGGTGACTAGTTGCTGGTGGGCATGCAGAGAGAGTGCTCCCCAAGAGCTGTATGATGTACCAATGTCCTGGGAAGTCAGCACAGACAGCCATGGGCCAAGGATTGGTGCAGGAGGACACCTGAGATTGATGAGACTCTATTTGTGATCCATCAACCACCTTGTGCAAACAGCTGCTGTGAGATGTTTGTGCCTCTGCTGGCTGGGTTACTCTGGCTAGCAGAAAATTCATCTGGAGCCTCCAAATCACTGACAGCTTAAGGAAAAGCCAAGGGAAGGTTTGTCTTCAGCAGTGCACACATGACTCACCTGCATCACAAAGTAAATATTGAATATTGTCTGGCTTGACTCGTTTTGGCTAATTTCCCCTTGATCTGCTACAAGGACCAGCAGGTCTTTAAGGAAATACAAACTAATGTATTTTATATTTATGGATCCTCCTCTTCCACCA
>WBND01000485.1:398605-410741 GCA_013398595.1 Tychaedon coryphoeus
AAACAACAAAAAACCAAGAACAACAACCAAAAACAACACCCTTCCCCTTCTTCGCCTATAATTTCCCAAGTGTCTGAGCATTTCTGGATGTAGTAATTCTGCTGATATCAAAAGTAATCAAAACCATATCCTGGCTTTTTTTGGTCTTTTGATACTTCCAGGCCCATTTTGGAAGCAGCCTTTGAGTTCTCCTGACTGCTCCTGGGACTGAGTACATTGGATGGGGGAAGCAACATAGGAATGACTCCACTCCATGGATTGAGGCAAAGCTGATAATTCAGGAATTATAGAATGGTTTGTGTTGCAAGGGAATTTAAGGTCATCTAGTTCCAGCCCGTCTGTCATGGGCTTGGTTCCTTTCTTTAAAGGAGCCTTCCTTTGGAACCTTCCTTTCTCCTTTGCTGCATAAACTGGGCAAACCACCTCTGTGTCTTTCTGAAGTTTCACTGTTTGTGCAGAAGGTAAACATACTAGAATCACAGTATTTTAAGGCTCTGCTCTGTCTCACAAGAACTGCCTTGTGAATTCCTTCCTTGTCTCTTGTGCATCTTGTGCAAGATGCTTTGCCTGTACCAAGGGCTGATTTTATTTGTGCCCATTAGTGCTGCTCAAACCACCATCCAGAGGGGTGCCCAGAGAAAATCTGACAAGTTTTCCACCAGATTTTTTTTTTCACAGGATACCTGCCTGCTTCTCCTTTTGATTTAATATTAATATTAGTGTATTTATCTCTTTTAGAGCTGACATTGTGCTTTGCAACTGCCCACACTGTGCAGAAGGGAGCAGTCCCTAGGCAGGCATTACATCCTGACAAGCAGAGGAAGCACAGACTGCTCTCTATCGAGAGCTGGGGCATTTATAAATCATGGGAACCCGCATGAAATTAAACATCTGACCTCTATACAGTTCAGATACACAGTTTCCAGGCCCTGCCAATCCACCAAGATGGATTTCTGACCTGTCACTCGAGTCCTTTGAAAACAACCTCTTTGACAGCTAAAACGAATTGGCAGAAGAGACATATGGGGAGTGCAGCTTCCAGATTGATGAGGTATTTGAAAGAGAGCAGGTTACACGTGTAGGTTACTCATAATGCCTTGCAACCCTGTGGCCAACTCACATTTCATGCCTTCAGCTTAGCAGGGTGCACAAGATTTGGAAGGTTGCTTTTTCATCCTGGAAACCCCCAAACTGAAGCCCTCTTTATACACATGTTTTGATGAAGGGATGTGAGCTTGACTTCCATAAGAACAAGTCAAGAGGGAATGCAAGTCCCCCTTTTCCCCAGATAATCCCTGCCTTGATTTGCTGTCAATACAAATTTTATTGACTGACTTCTGGGTGTCGTTGACTTAATTAGACAAGGTTGTTTGGTTTGGTTTTTTGCTTTTTTTAACTTTCATTTATTATATTAAATTTATTTTATTTTAAAATTAGGGTAATAACCTAAAGCTATGAGTCCCTTCAGATTAAAATAGGCAATGGGTAGAAATTGCTGCACAGAAAGTTTCAGCTGAACACAAGGAAGAAATTCTTTACTGTTCACTGATTCTGCACAGGAAAATGTTGCCCAGGGAGGATGTGGAGCCCTCCTCACTGGAGATATTCAAAAACCATCTAGACACAACACTGTGCCCTGTGATCTGGGATGACCCTGTTGGAGCAAGAGGTTGGGCAAATGACCAGAACAACCCTGAAATTGTCCTGAAGAGAAGAGTCCCAGGACAACAACTGTTTTGGGGCCAGTTTTGAGAGCTCAGTGTTCAAAGAATCCCAGAATAGATAAGGTTGGAAGGGACTGAGCTCTCAAAACTGGCCATTTGGGAATAAACCCACAACCTATAAGGACAGAAGTTCTTGTGCCAGTCCTGCCTTCACACTTGGGTTGGCATGAGATTTTTAGCTCATCATTTCAGAGCTCTGAGGCATTCTCATTCTGACTGTGACATTTGTAAGGCTTGGAGCAGAGTGCAACCACACCCCACAGGAGAAACAGGACCCAGTCCTTTCTCCTGTCATGTACCAACAATTTGGGTTTCTGTTAATGATTTGGATTCATGAATTCATGCAAAGCCCTTTTGGGGTCAGAGCAGAGCAAAGGGTCTGGATGGCAACACGGCCCTGAAACATTTGTTGTCCTGGGATTCTTCAGGACAATTTCAGGGCTGCTCTGGTCATTTTCAAAGTCCTGCATGGGCTCAGCTCAAGCTGCTTGAATGACAACCTCAGCTTGAGGGTTCATATCCATGAAAAATGCAGCTGTCAACTTGAAGCATACAGCTGCATGAAAAACAATTTTCCCCTCCCATGAAAATGTGAATATAAAAGCACTTTTTCCTGCAAAAATGAAGATAAAAAGTCAATCTAGGGATATTTTCATGGGCTGAAAATTTCAAAATGATATTTCAGCACAGGTCATCTTGAACATTACCTTGTATTGATTTAGTTTTACCTTTTCCATTTTTGTTAATATTGCCCTTTCTAAAATTTAACTATACTAATGTTCTTCCTATGAGAGTGAGAAAAAAAGAAAAGGCCTGAAAATATATTGCTATCTTTAGATGGAACTCAGACTTGTGTGGGCCAGGCAAAAAGCTTTCCTGGCAAATTCCTAAGCCTAAACTCACTTCCAGAAGGGTGCAGGTCAACCACAGTGTTTGAAAGCTAATAAAGAGCAAATATCTCTTTTTCTCTAGTCGCTGCTTTGGTGTGAGCTGAGAGGAATCTGGGGCAAAGATTTCTCCCTCTGTGTGCACAAGGTCTGATACAGCAGAGATGGGCACAAACTCTGACTTTTTTAAAATTGAGGTTTTTTTGGCTGAAAGAGAAACTAGAGGAGCAACAGCAGGAGCAGAAGAGAAGAACCCAAGGCCAAAGCAAATTCTGCTGTGGATTTCAGTTAGCTTAGGGCTTCACCCTGTACTTCCACACACATCTCTGAACTCTCAAGACATCAAGGTAGCATAGTGATTACCCCCACATAACACATGGAAAATGAGGCATGTGAGGAACATGTTTAGTCCCTACCATGTATGACTTGGATCAAGGAATGAGGCATTCCTAGTGCAGGGACTTTTATTCTGTGACTAGCTTGCCAAAATTGTTCAGATATTTTTGGGCAAGAGCAGTAAGATCAGCTATTTTTTGTTTAATGCACTCCTATCTTCCCCCTGCTTGCAACACATTTTCTCTCCCTTATGGGAGAGTAATATGTATTTTTTCAGTAGTCCATTCCTCATTTGCCTTTTTTGTCTCTTAGGACTTATTAATATGTCCACCCTCTGTTGGTCTTGGGTAGAGCTACAGAAAATATTACTGTGAGATAATTATCTGGACATTTGCTCAAATTTAACATATGACTGTGCAGGGGTCCTCTTATGCTAAAAAAAAAAAAAATTCCTAAAGCTTCAAAATGAGGCATAAAGTTTTGAAAAAATTGAAAATTTTTTTTTCTTAAAATCAGTCAATTCAAAAGCAACCTTGTTTCTTCTTTTTAAAAAAAAAATCAAAAAAGAAGAAAAATTAAGGTGTTGACAAAATTGGGGAAAGGGAAAATTATCCAAACCAATTTTTTCTCTAAAACCAGAAAAACTGCCTAGAACTTGGATAAATATTTTTTTTCCCCCTAAAAAACCTTTTGCTTTCCTGGGAGGCTTTTTGGGTTTGAGTTAGGCTTTGGGTGGTTTTTATTCATTCCAGTTAATAAACCTAATTATTTTGCTTGGCTTGACTCAAGCTATTTTATTTTTCATCCTAATTTTTCCCTAAATACATAATTTGTCTGGTTCTTAGCATGGGCTTGTAGGAAGAAGAAAAAGTATGCCAGGTTGGCCACAGGGACACATCAAATGTCTGTGCTGAGGCACCTACTCCATGTGGTCTTTGTTTTGGAACCCTCTTCTGCCCTGTCACGAGGACGAGCTGAATGAAATAGTGACCACCAGTTTATTCTGAATGTCACCATGGTTTTGTGGATTTGGTGGGGTTTTTCTGGGGCTGCAGTTCCCCATAGTTTTTTCAGCAAACTGGTTGTAATACAAGGGAAATAGATATTTCTCCCCCCTCACTGTCAACTGTCCCTTTTACCTTAATAATGTTGCAAAGCTCTAAAGCATAAAACTGAATTTTTATGTTTCCAAATGACCTTCAAAATTTGAGTCAAGGCTGACTTCTGCTCGAGTGTAATATTCTGGATCATTAATTTCACTAGAGATATTCGAATTTGTAATTTCATTAAGTTTGAGAGCATAACCACTCTTAATAGCGTGTTTCTAAACATGATGGGATGTATTCTCAACCAGCACAAGTCAGCACAGCCTGAGTCACTCTGCTACAGCACCCCACAGCAGCCAGTGATGCCTTGGAGAGGCTCCCAAGAACAGAGGCTGGACAGACCTATAAACAAAGTAGATATTTATTGAAAGGCTTCAAAGGGTCAGTGCAGGAGCCTCACTGAGGCCATGTCCAAGCTGGATGACAGTCATGTGTTTCTTAGACAAATGTAAGTTTGGTCTGTTGGCATATCAGGGGTTAATCGTCAAATTATGGTTTTAAGTAATGAAGTCGCACTCCTCCAGTTTGCTCCTCCCAATTCCCTTTTGTTTACACTTTTCAGTCCTGAGACTGAGATGAAGACCTTGGTTTCCATCTGAGAAAGGATTTTTTTATCTGACCAAACTGTGAAGAGAGCTCACTAACACTCTGAATGGAGCTCAGAGTTACACACTAATGCAGTACAGGACCTGAGAAATATAAAAGCTAAAACTTGAAGCATCACCAAGACCATCAGGGTAGGATCTTCCTCTGCATCTGATTTCAGACACTGTTTGATACCCACAAATAATCCCTGCCACGACATATTAAACACCTCTAATAGCTGATTAAGATATTTCGGGTAGGAAAGACTCTATGGTCTAGTGGATGGTGAGCTATTATTACCTTTCTTGTCAGAACTGATTTGCAGAGCACTGGCCACGTGGAACTTTCCAGATGATAATGGGTGTCAGGGCTGAGGGTGGTCCCCAACAATACTTTTTAGGGTACTTCTGATATTAGGGCAATTGTGGCAAAAATAAAAGAAGAGTGGTGCGGTGACCATGACTAGCAGCATAAAATACTTTAATGATAGTGAAAGTAAGTGTAGGACAAGGCCTAAAACTCCGAACACACTACCCAAGAGGACAACATCTTTGTAGGAGTCACTGGTCAAAGACCAGGATGTAGGGAGGTCCAGGGTATAAATGTGGGGTAAGAGAGGGGGTGGAGTTGAGGTTAGGGTCCAATGGGTATAGGGGAAAGTGGTGCAGAGGTGGGGTAAGGGAAGGCAGGGACCAATGGGGTAGGCTGGGTGGGACACTGCAGCAAATGAGGGCCAATGGGGATACAAGGAAAGGAGAACATTCTAGAAACTGGGAGTGGTGATGATGGACTGGAAAATGAGGGTTGGGAATACGTATGAGGCATTAACGTTGGCAATCCCATAACTCTTTGGAACTTTTTCCTCTGGGATCACCACAGCTCTAACAAATGCCTCCCAAGGGGTTGGGGTACAGGCCTTGTTTAGTGATGGTTGCCTGCCTTGGAGCACAGGCCAGGCTGACTCCCACAAAGGGGGTCGGTGTCACCGCGTGTTTGTCCCACTGGTTTGCGTGGCCATTGCCTGGGCAGCCCCAGGGGAGTTCACCTTGCTGTGGGACATAACAAACATGAATTAATTTTGCTTTATGTGTTATCCCTACACAATCTAAACACCTGTAAAACCTACAGCATTTTGGGTTAGGGCTGCCTCGTTGTTTTCCCACAAGAGAAAAACTGAGGGGAGGTGGTTGTGAGAGACATATGAAATGAGAGGAGGAAAATTTCAAAGCAAGGATTAGGATGAATGACTCTCCCATTTGCAGTGAATGTCCTAATCAGAGGCTGAGGGCTGTGGGGAGGGCTGACCTTTCACCATCTCACCTGCTGGAACCTCAGTGCTGTGTTTCCAAGAGGAATTGATCCAGGGAGATGCTGAATCCCTCCGTGACCTGGTGGTTCAATGCTGTCTGCCAGCATGTCCCAGTGCCTGTGATTAACTATTTATACAAAATAAAACAGCACCCACAGCTGAGAGCTGGGCAGTGGGGAGAAGTGTGTCACCACAGGGCATCATCATTAATTCACTGGCCTGGGATACACTAGCTCCAGTCATCAGCAGCAGAAAAGGAAATTGGACTGGACTTTTCACAGCGTAGGTAAATATCCCAGCCCTTGGCCATGAACTGATTGAAGGCCACTCCTGTTGCCTAAAGCTGTGCTTGGTGAAGTTAACCTTATCCTTGCCCTATTCAACAAACCCAGGAATTAGGACAAAAAAATCTTAACTTTAAAAGACTGTATTTAAAAAAAAAAAGTATTGCCTCGCTATAGATTTCTTGAGCCCTGATCCAAAACTTTTATTCTAGTCAGGATTTCTACACAATGTTTCTGTCTACCCTGAAGCTGGTATTTCCTAGCATTAATAAAATAATTGTTTCAGCTGATTACACTCCTGGGCTTAATTGCTGCAAACAAGCCTACAGAAATTAACAGTCTTCTTGCTGCCAGCAGAATTCTCATGAAGGTTATTCTTGTAGAACAGTCAAACAGAACATGGTTGATAGGTTCCTAAAACTGACAGGTTTCATCTAGAGATGTTTTCTTGGAAGTAGGCTGAGTGGCCATAGGAACTTTAATAATCTGGAGGAACTGTCCATTTTGGCCTGATGACCCAACATCTCAGTTTCAAAGCTGCCAGATTCAAATGGAACAAGAAAATTTCTCACCTTTTCTGTGTTTATGTCATCAGGTTTTGACATGTTCATTAGCAATGACAGCAATTAGTTCTCAGAAGTGAAATGTCTTCTTTGTTTCTCAAGGTGCAGATCTTTACAGAAAATAGCAGATGAAGCAAGTTTAGATAAACTATTTTTTTGAACGTATACAAACTGGATTTTTTTCCATCCAGAGATCTCGAAGACCTTCCCACAGCCCTGTTCCAGGAGCTGTTCACCAACGTGGACACAAACAGTTAAAAATCTTCTCTTCAGAACCCACACAGAATGTTTGTGTGCTGAGCGTAAAAAGCTTCCGCAGTGGTTAAGATTTCATGCTGGCCATAGTCTGTAATGATGAAGAGTTTACAATTAAAGCTGATGAGCTGGAAAATAAGGAATGAATTCAAAACTACTTTGTCCAAAGAGGGTCTGAAATTATGAGAATATTTAGCACCCAGTATTTCTTTTTTTTTCTTTCTTTCTTTTTTTTTCTTTTTTTTTTCTTTCTTTAGCTGTCTCCCTGTGTCTATAGCCAGGTTAGTTAGAAGACCAAATGTGAAATTGACTATAGGCAGGCAGTTTTTAAAATAAACTGAAACTCTAAGGTGGAAAAAAAATTGCTATAATTAAGAAATATACTTTGATATTTCAAAATACAAGTGAAATTTTCAGTTACACCAACATTTGCTAGACTAATAGGAATACAGACATATTGTCTGCAAGATAATCAAATAAAAATTAGAGCAGAACTGGGTCAGGTAGATTCTACAAAATCATAGACTGCCTAATGGGCTAAATTGCTGAACTGTAGAATTCCTTTCTTGCCAACCCCTCTAGTAATTTTCTTTCTGAGTAATTTCCCTCTGCCCGTACCAGTGGTACTTTCTTGTTCGATATTTAAGAAAAAGAAATTCAGTCACATGCCCAGCACGTTACCACAAAGAGTCTGCAACTTATGAATCATATAAGAAGTGTGCATGTCACTAGTTCCCTAGATTTGATGAGCAAGCCCCCAAGAAAATATCAGGGATTTTTCCCTGATGCAAACAAAAAAGGTTCTTTGACTTTACCACATTTTGTTTGGCCAGGTGTTCACAGAGCCCCTGCTTCAGTGATGTCTTCAATTAACCCACTCTTTGCTTCCCTAAATGAAGGGAACAGATTTTGGAGAGGGTCTAATTTAATGGGAAGGTGTTTCAAGCACCCCAGAACTGAACCAGACCCAGTCTAGAAGTCATCACATTGTTTTAACAGCTGTTGGTATAGTAATTAGTTGTGCTGGAGGGGCTGGGACAGGAGATGAGGAGATTTTCAAATTGAGCTGTGTAATACCAACCTGTGCAAGAAGTCACTTCACTTTTTGCCCATCTCACCAGGCAAATGTTCTAAGAAAGTGTATAACTTTTTAGTCTACTGAAGTAAAAGGGACCAGAGGCATGTAGTGGGGGAAAAGGGTAGGGCATCTAAGTAAAAAATGACATTTTTATCAATAACAGTCATGAGGACCTACAGGTAACTTGGAAATAGATTATTATGTGCCTATCGATCTGGAGCACTGAATTTAGCCTTGACCACTACAAATGTCTCCTATAGCTCACTCCATAAATTTAATACTTCAATAAAGGAAGTATCTTAAACGCTCTTGGGTCTTACATTACAATTGCAAGAATTCTTTTATCTTATTACACCACAAGTTCTTGAGCATTTGAAGGTATCTTCAAGAGGACTCATCACCAGAAACACTTTCTTTTCTCCACTAGGAATTTACCCTCTATTTTACAAACTCTTAGATCATACTTGTCATTGTACAACTTCAGTTTGTGATCACCTACAGCCTCTGGGCCATCTCTTCCTTTGTCATTCCAAGGCATATCTCAAATTATCATTATATCAGAATTTTGAGATACTTTCCCTTCTAGAGTTCATGATTTTGCACCATGCTATTGAATGACATAGAATCATGGAATCATAAAATGGTTTGCACTGGAAAGGAACTTATAAACCATCTCATTCCAAACCCCCTGCCATGAGCAAGGACAATTCCCACCAGACCAGGTTGTTCAGGATTCCATCCAACATGTCCTGGAACATTTCCAGGGATGAGGCACCCACAATTATGATATGATATGATGTGATATGATATAGTATGATATGATATGATGATATGATATGATTGATATATGATATGATGATATTTTTCTCAATCAAGTTTCCAAGCTCATGCCATATCTGTAACACTTTTGGATGTTCCTCTGTACTATCACTCAAAGATGTTGCCCTAAAAGATGCCCTAAAGATGCTGCCCTTTTCAGCAG
Organism: Tychaedon coryphoeus; assembly: GCA_013398595.1. NCBI lineage: Eukaryota > Metazoa > Chordata > Aves > Passeriformes > Muscicapidae > Tychaedon > Tychaedon coryphoeus. The sequence goes on from WBND01000485.1 coordinate 407,715, forward strand.
TAGCAGAAAAACAAAATGCAGTCCAACAGCACTGTCACTCTCCAGAATAATAATTCAACTTTCAGTGCTACCCCTTGCTGTTGGTTCTTTGTGTCTTGGGTAGCACTTTATCAAAAGTTGTATAAATATCCTAACAAATGAGTATTTTCACACCTCTTATACCTAGAAAATCAGTTATGTTTTTCTAGAAAACCAGGCATTTATTGGAACAGTCTGGCACAATCTGTTTTGTGAAGACATCTTTACAACGTAGGTTCCTAAACCATCTGAAAACTGGGAGTTTGGCACTAAGGGGAAACATAATTTATTTAAGATGCTGATGGAGGCAATGCCAGAAGTGCTTGCTTTTTACAGACCATCAGGAAGAGGGTTTTTTTGGATGGAGCTAGGAGAAACCTGGCCTACTAGAAGGTGTCCCTGCCTGTGGCAGGGAACATGATGATCTTTAAGGTCCCTTCCAACCCAAACTGTGATTCTAAGGACGTTGTAATTCTGGTATAGCTGCTGAAGTAATTGGAATTCCAGTAACTTTTTGTTGTTGCTGTGTTTATTTCAAGTTTTATAGAAAGCATAAATATGCTTTGTGGCCACAAAAGTTGTCCAAATGTTTGTGTTAACAAATAAAAAACGGAGTTCTCTTTCTCATCTGGTTTTCCTCTAGTTGTGCCCAGTCAGACATTTAATTAGTGCAGCATATTGGATCTGCTCTCAGCTGTTTTCCACAGTGGTGAGCCATTTACATCTGTACACAGTGGGTGTTAAGCAGCACAGCTCTGATGTGCTGTGCTTTTACAGTGACCTTTCACAAGTGTGAATGGTTATACAAGGTACCAGGGACTGCTCCATTGGCCCCTCTTTGGACAGCAGGCAGGGTAGAAGCTGGTATGTGTTTGAGTGGCCTCCTAAAGGAAAATGCCAGGACAGCATAAAACAGGATGTTTTGGCTTGTTAGATTAAATTCTGCTCTGCTTTTTACAGGTCTGTTTCGAGAGTATACAGGCTTCTGTATCTGTAGACATGACCACAAAACTGCCATGTGGAATTCCACAATCTGCAAGTAGCCATGTTAGCACACCATAAACAGTTAAGCAAGATGATTTTTATGTGTCATTTTCAGCTGAAACATTCTATTCTATTGTATTCTATTTTATTCTATCCTATCCTATCCTATCCTATCCTATCCTATCCTATCCTATCCTGTCCTGTCCTGTCCTGTCCTGTCCTGTCCTGTTCTATTCTATTCTGTTCTATTCTATTCTATTCTATTCTATTCTATTCTATTCTATTCTAATTTCCACTCAATCCAGTTCCATTCTCTTCCATTCCATTCTATAAGCAGCTGCTGAGCAGCACACCAAGTGACTTTGTTTCATGACAAGATGAATGGGTCAAGCAAACTCATCAGAGATTCACAGAACCATGGAATAATTTGGGTTGGAAGGGACTTTAAAGCTTTTCTAGTTCCAACCCCCCTGTCATTGGTAGGGACAATGTCCCTAAACCAGCCATGAAAACTTCCAGGGGTGGGACAGCCAATTTTCTCTGGGCAACCTGTGACAGGGCCTCACCATCCTCACAGGGAAATTTTTTTTCCTAATAACTATCCTAAACCCATTGTCTTCAAGTCTGAAGGAATTCCCCCCATCCTGTCACCCTAGGCATTTTTAAATAGTCTCTTGCTGTCTTGTTGGTTCCCTTTAGATACTGGCAGGCCAAAATTAGGTTACACCAAAGCCTCCTCCTCTGCAGGCTGAGCAATCCCAATTCTCTCAGCCTTTCCTCACAGCAAAGCTGCTCATCCCTCTGATCAACTTGGTGTTCTCCTCTGGAGTCACTCCAAAAGGCTGATGTCCTCCCTTTCTGGGGATCCCACTTGACATGGTATCTTAGCAGATACTGCCTTGGTCTGCTGGCAGCCCAGGAGGTTAATTATGAATCTCACATTGTGGTCCCTGTGATTTTCTCCAGTGACTAGCTGTCATCCCACTGGGACTTTGGAAGCTTAGAAGGAAGAGGTATTAATAACAGCAACAATAAATGTGATTAACCATAGGGAAAACCTTCTTTTACAGGCAGAGCGATATTGCTTAAATAAGTCCAGGGGGATAATCTTGTATAATCTTGCAATTCCCAGTTATGCTAACCTATCCCATCTTTTCCAATGTCTGGCACAGACTTTCATGTTGTAGTTGAGGACACAGAATTCTTAATGCTTTTTCCCATCTGAAATGTTTTCATCTGCTATGCCAGCTGTTTGTATATCTACTGTAAGAAAAATATAACTGTTCACTTCAACCCATGAGCATTCAGTGATAGCTCCAAGGTGGTCAAGTAAGGATAATACTGAACAAAGATCTCCTGATCATTTCTATGTGCCTACAAAACTTGTAAGTTTATAACTGTCCTAACTTCACAAATGAGGGCTCCCTCCATTGAAGGGAATTCTTTGTTTTCAAATTCTCCTCTGGCAGAAGGAGATGTTTTCCTCAAAACAATTCCCTCAAAGGTTTCTGTACAAACTGATACCAAGCTTCAATGTGGAGAGAAAAGCAGAAACATTTTGCTCAGTTTGGATCTTTAATAAAAATGTGTGTATAATCCTGTTCAGCCTAACTAAACAGATAGAAAAAGATTATTAGTAGAAAAGGTAGCAGAAGGGTGAACTGTGAATGCTCTCTAATATCAGCTGTTTGCATCTGTAATTCAGGTAGTAATATGCTCCCCTAACCACAAGATGTTTTCCTTCTGTTTCCAAAGCAGCTGGCCCATTTCAATAACTTCTTCGAGTCCATTTGAGAAGGAATGGGGGATGCCTCATTCTGTGCAGTGCTTAAACCTTTTTTTTTTCACCCCTTGGTTGTTATCATTCTTGATTCCTCTTATTGGTCCTGCTTTCAGACTCAACAGCAGTGATGCAACAAGATTGTTTTGTCAATTTGCACTTTCCAAAATGACCTCCAGTACTTTAGGAGATTTCTTTAAATTCCATTCCTCATGGATCTCATCCAAAAATGGATCACCCATCTC
>WBND01000485.1:442515-452612 GCA_013398595.1 Tychaedon coryphoeus
TACAGTGTCAAGAGCAGAAGTTATTCCCATCTGACTGCTTTTTGAAGTAAAAGAGAGATAAAGTCATCTGAAAAGTATTAGGGAGCAACAGAGAACTTCAGGCAGTTCTGTGCTGAGAACTGCCAAACAACAAGTTAGAAGGGAGCCATCCATTTAACTGGAGACAAATGTTTGCAATCACAGTAACTGGATTTAATTATTACTTAACATACTCAAAGTACAATTTGCTTGGTAAAGGAGATTCTCTTAAGATGTTTGTAGTGCTAAATGTTCTGATTGAATAGAAACAAGACACGGAACCATTTAAAATCCAAGATAACAATGTGACACAGATGAGATTATATTTATTCCTCAACATTTTCTGATTCTGCAAAATGTTTCCTTTTGTCTTTAAGACAACAGACTTTGCATATTGGTAGGGGGTTATTCACTCTTGAATTATAGCAATATACAGGTTTGCAGATGTAAAATGTATTTTATTTACATTTGTCAACTGCACTGTGATTTTACACTCCTAGTGAGCTCCTTCCTGTCTCCTAACTCTTAATTTTTCCCTATGTAAGTGTAGGGGCTGGGGTGAACCTAAGATCCTTTCTGGGTTCAGCTGTGCATTCTGCTGGACACAATTAATCCATAGTAGGGACCAAAGTTTGGCCACGAATACTCCAAAGCAGAGAGAATAATCAGGATAATGGAGCCTTTTTCCTCACCTCACCTCTGTACATCCAGGATGTGAACACCAACAAAACTCACCCCTTCCTGCATCCAGACAGTGCAGCAGCTGCTGTAGTCCCCAGCAACCAAAGCTGTCTCATGAAGGCTCTTTCAAGACCTTCCTTGCATTTTAAACTCTGCCCCAGGTCTGGAGAGCACTCCTTAGAGATCAGCTTGGACTCTTCCCAGGCAATTTTGAATCCCAGCAGTCTCTTTCTTAGCTCTCTCACCATCACAGGCTCCTGGTAACTCTGTCTGGGTGAGAGGCTGGTCCTTCCCCAGGCTCTGGGCCCTGAATGCACCAGAGGTACTTCCAGATGAGTCCTATGTAATCTCCCAATCCAAGTAATTGAATTTGAATACACATAGAAAATACATATCAAATCAGACAGCCCAGTGATACAGTCAAAATTCCAGTGAGGACTTAAAGGATTATGTTATTGGGTTACTCTTTTATTTTGATGCCCTCTTTAGTTACCAATTTGTTCTACAGTATTTCAGTCAGGTCTACTGCAAGCTTCCTGAAGGGTTTATTCTGAAAAGTAATGCAATTTGAAAACGAAGAAAATCACAGAAAGCTCATTTAGTTTCAGTCATTGTTACTACTTTGCCATTCTACATTGATTTTTCTCCTTCCTATTATACATGGACTATGTTCTCTAATGGGTTTACAAGTCTACTGATTAATGTGAGTAAAAATAATACTTGCTTTATTGAAGGGGTAAATAATGTCTTAACTACTTTGCATCCTACAGCTCTTTCAGAGCACTAATCTGACACGGCACTATCACAATGACTTCACCTGCCTCCTTTCCAAACCCCCTTAAAGCCCTTTTTCGTTCATTTTATTCTCATTTCCTCTGAATATTTGCTCAACACTTTTTAAATGGATTTGCTTTCACAGTGACTACACCTTTTGTGTGCAAACATTTCAATATCCACCTTGTCCTGTTGGGAATATTTGCAGAAAGGGAATTTTTGAGTCACTATACAAATATTGGAAGAGCGAATTTAAATTCAAGGCGCAGATATTTGGGGTAGAACTGCTACTGAGATTATCCATAGAAGGCACAGTGAAAAGTTGCTCATGATCCTTTCAAAAAGTCATTAACAAACTTTAATTCTGCTCCCATCACCTATTTCCTTTTTGTGGTCAGTGCTGACTTTTACATATTTGCATATTTTTCTTGAACACTCTCATGACAGCTTTCCTGCTGTGTTGCTATGTTACCTTAGCCAAGGCCATTGCATGCAGCAGATCCAGGTAGTTCCTTCTAACCAGTGTGGTTTTGGGTTGGAAGAGACCCTACAGCTCATCCCCATCCAACTCCCTGCCATGGGCAAGGACACCTTCCACCAGACCAGGCTGCTCCAAGCCCTGTCCAGCCTGGCTCTGACAGCCATCACCTCATCCTTTGTCTCTCCTCCTCCTCTTCCCAGCAGCAGACACTCCCCTAACTTGAACACATGCATTTATTCCTAGAGATCAATTAATAGGAAGGTAAAACCTAACAGCCAAACGAGGAATGTCAGGGGTTCTTTTGTTAGAATTGCACAGCTGGTTAGAGGTAACTAAGCTAGTCAAAACAGATTTATCTCAGGTGGTAGAAGCAGCTGAGTTATTTCAGTGATGGACTCCAGGCAGGATAATTAATTTTGTCTTTCAGACTTTATAGAATTTGGGGCCTTTAGTAACCAGGCTGGGATGTTTGCAGTGAAATAAAGCACAACTGCATCATGATTGTGCTGGAGGTGGTTTCCTTGCTTTAGCAACTGCAAGATGGTTTCTAAACCAGAAACCAAATGCCACAATTTCCATGCCCTGGTACTGCTACCTTGTCTCCTGAGGAGAATTATAAACATCGTTTCTGGCTCTTATGCCATCCACTCAGCCTTGAGCCCAGGAGTTCGTGCCAGAATTTTTGCAAGCCAAACAACACTGTTCATTGTTAGTCAGCATTGACACCTTTTCTCCAAACATTAAATCTGCAGGGCAAATCAAGTTTTTCTCCTTTTTTTTTTTTCTTTTTTTTTTCCTTCTTAAGTGTCATAAGAAAAGATGACATTTATAATGCTCTGAGATGAGGAAAGGTTAGTATAGTTGAATCCAATATGAAATAGCTGGAAAAATGTTCACACTTTTTTTCCTGTTTTTGCAACATTTTAAGGAAGTGTTGACAAATATGACAAAAATCACTCAGGAGTCTGAAATACTTTTATTAAATGTTTTCGTTTTTTAATTTAAAGTATTTTCATTTCAACAATATTGTAATATTTTTCCACTTAAAAAAAAAATTCAAACCTCATATCACACTAAAACCATTTTTTTCTAAGGAAATAATGGCAGACATTTTGAGAAACTGTCTCAGGGTTTGTTTTTGTTTAAATTATTTAAATTTCATGAAAATTTCTATTCCTCTTCCAAAGAGAGGAGCAAGTACTGATAACGGTAGGCTATACTGATAAACAATCTGTTTCCCAAAAAATTAGTTAAATAAAGAGAATATTGATATAGAAGAGAAGATCTCAAAGATGCTATCTATATTTTTTTAGGACATGCACTTGTTTAGAGATCTTTTCAAGAGAAAAATATCATTCAGAGAATATCTGTACTTTTATTTATCAGAGAGGGAAAATTTAGAAAAAAGGGATTTTTTAAGTGGCATTACTTGCTGACCTGAAAAAAATGTCATAATGACGATTAGACATATTTTTTTTATGTTTGATTGATATATAAATAATACAGTGGTATACCAAAAGCATAATTTCTCTTTCTCATTCACCCTATTGATAACATAAGTGAGAGGGCTGATGGCAGTGACAACTCACTGATGGATTTGAAAGGAGCCTGCAAGAAAGATGGAGAGAGACAATTTACATGGGCATGGAGTGACAGGACAAGGGGGAATGGCTTTACACTGACAGATTTAGATGGGATATTGGGAAGAAATTGTTTCCTGTGAGGATGGTGAGGCCCTGGCACAGGGTGCCCAGAGCAGCTGTGGCTGCCCCTGGATCTCTGGCAGTGTCCAGGGCCAGGCTGGACAGGACTTGGAGCAGCCTGGGACAGTGGAAGGTGTCCCTGCCATGGCAGGAGGATGAAAGGAGAAGAGCTTTGAGGTCCCTTCTAACCCAAACTGGGATTCTGTGATTTAGCAATGTAATTAACAGGATAATAGTCACCCCCTGAAGTCATGTCAGTGCCTGGGTGGGGCTGAGGTGACAGACATCCCCTCCCACAGCCCCAGCTTCTGTGCCCAGCTGAGGAAAACCAGCACTGCAGTCAGTGGATAACTGTCTGCATGAGCTGAGGGTTTAGCTGCCAAAACACCCTTGGTGAAGGAGAAACACTTTACTAAAGTGCCTTGGGATTAACATGCAAATTAGGGTGAAAGAATAAAAGGGGTTGCAAAATATAATCATAGAGCCTTAGAATGGTTTGGTTTGAAAGGCACCTAAAAGATCATCTAATTCCAAACCCCCTCACCATGGGCAGAGGTGCCACCCACTAGATTAGGGCTTCGTAATTCTACTGTCCATCTCTTGATGTATTTAAAAATTCAATTAAGACTGAAGTTCTGAGATTGCAGAGTATGTCACAAAAGTGAAAATGAGGATGAAATGGAACAGCAGACAAGAGCTGACCGGTCTCATTTCCCTCACCAGGCAGAGTGAAGAATGAACACAGACTGTAACTGCTTCCATGTCACTGGGGTTTCAAAATCCATGCCTTCTGTTAGCAGTGGGAAGATTTCAGGCAGATAGGAAGCAATATATTTTTGTGAAATGCTTTAAATGTTGAATGTGATCTCTGTCTTGGCAATGTCCTTTTGAAAGTCTGAGATCTAGTTTTCTGGATGTGCAAAGGAATATATTTAAGATTTCTGCATTTCAGATTCTCTCTGAACAACAAAAAAAAAGTTCCTGTTTGAATATGCATTCTGCATACTGTGCCTCAGACACAGGGTATTAGTAGCAGTGCCAGTGATTCTGTTATCCCCTTTGGTGGTGGGACATTTTTTCCTTTTTCTCTTTTTCTCTTCCCACAACTGTTTCCCAAAAAAGGAAGAGGGGGAGAGGGTGTATTTCCAAAACCCATCTCTCAGCTTCTTTATTTTTATACAGTCTCCCCTCCCCACCCAAAATACACTGAATAGTCCTTTATGTAACTTCAATTAAAAAAAAAAATTACAGCTGCTCCTCTGAAGCCATCCAAATCTAATTAACTACAGAAGCCAAAGTTATATTAAGCTTCTCGGTTTCTTCGTCTTACCATCTCCATTCATACCTTCATTCAATGTGTTCACAAAAAAAGGAATTTCTAATAATTGTATCTATAGTCTTGGAAAAAGAAAGCCACTAATCAGGAGGCCTGTGAAAGAGGAGAGATCGGAGCCTCGCTTGAACTTGGCAGCCTGGCCCCAAAAAACCTGCAGACAAAAGGGGCGAAGGGAACTGAAGAGCTTAGCCCCAGGTCTAAGGAAGCTGGTGAGAATTTGTTCAGCCTCTGAATAGAGATCTTCATTTCAGTCCTAAATTGTGCTGCACAGACTCATTGAAATGCCTTCTCTGAAGGAAGAGGGGGCGGGAGGCACGGGAGGGAGAAGGGAAGAAAAGTTTGTTGAATATAAATGAGGTTACGTGTGGCTGAAGAGCGAGATAGTAGCTCTACAGAGATTTATTCCTGACTGACATACAGTAACACAAAGGCAATAAAATGTGTCCTTGGCAAGCGGCATTAGGAAGAAGTAAACTTTAATCTTCGGAGAGCTGATATGATGCTACCCACCTCAGTGGAAAATACTTTCTCATTTGTGGAGTGCGTTATTTAAAATGTGTTTAGCCAGTTTAAAGAAGATATAACGAGCTATCTTGCCATGCCATGACCTTGTGATTCAGGCAGTCTGAAGAGCCACAAGACCAGAATAAAGACCCTCGACATTTTCTCACCAAGGGACTCAGCAGTCTTCCTTCACATTGTGTCTCATCTGGGGAAAACTGCAGTCTTGAATGGGATTGCATCTCAGATGAGTTCTGTTCAAGGGCCTTTTATATTTTTTAGCTAGCAAAAGATGCATATTCAGTCTGGCAGTCTGGTACTGGTTATTCATATTAATCTCTTCACTTATATTCACATGTCCTGCTGCAAGGAGCCCTGAAAACTGCAGCATTATTCTGTAAAAGCAAAGGAACAGAAGCCTGGTCATTAAATAAAAACATTTTCCACTGCACAGCAGAGAGAGTACATTAAAATTAGTGTCATTAAGATACAAAAATGTGAATGGTGCATGAAATCCTTAAGGAAACATCAGCTATCCTGATCCCAACAATAGGAGATTCATTAAAAAGCATTAAAAGATAATTCACTTCTTTGCAGTTCTGACTGAATTTATTGTAAATTGTCTGTTTGCCCACTGCACATCAAAACTTAGGATAACCTGTTCCCAGCTCCTTGGACTCTTGCTCTGAGACTCTCAGACTTTGGCAAAGGGCTGAGAGTTGATTTCCAAAGGTGGGATAGGAAATACCAATGAGTGCATGCTGCTTTCTAAGAAGGAGTAAAGTCACTTCACCGCCTTGTACTGCTCTTCAGAGGTTGGATAAACCTTATCTTGGTAAAATGAAGTGTAGTCTTGCATTCAGTCTCTGCAAGGAGTGTTCACTGGCCACTAATCCAAGGCACAGCTCCTTTCCCTGCTCTGCACCCAAAAACATCACATTGCTCAAGGCTTAGAGCAGCTTCCCAGTTGGTCTCATCCTACACTGTCACTCACTGGAAAAATGGAAAGTTATTTTTACTTCACAGCTTAAACAAAAAAAGTAAACATTTTGTGAGGTTTACATACTGTTTGCTATGTCTTTGAAAAGAAATTTCAACTTTCCCTCACCACTCGCCTTGGATCTGTTTTTAGCTCATCTGTGTCTGGATTTTCTTCTACGTAACTAAGGTCATTTACAACAGATACAAATTTTATTATTGGCCTGTAATTGCATTTGTTTTGCCTTGCTTTGATGTTAAATATAAAGAACCCAAAGGCTTCTCCATCTAGCAGTGGCCTGTTAGAGAAGACTCCTGCTAGGGGAAGGCAGGGTGCTGTTTTTAGCCTCATTTGGAAAGGTGATGTTCATCAGACAGCTGAACCAGCTCCTAAATTAAGGAAGGCACCATCCAAGGGCTCATCTACCAAATCCAGCCCCAGAATACCTAAGGACATCAATCAACTTTGCAAGTGGGAAAATGAGTACATTTTATTTCTGCAAAAGCAGGTTAAATGGAGAAGCACGGCTCTTATTTGGTGGAATCATCATCCCTGAAAGTGTTCAAAAAACATGCAGGTGTGGTGCTTAGGGAACCTGGTTTAGTGGTGGATCTGGCAGAGCTATGCTAGTGGTTGGGCTCCATGGTCTTAGGGGGTCTTTTCCAATCCTAATTATTCTATGATTCTGTTTTGTATTATTTCAATGAGGGCCTTGCTCATTTTGACAGCAAAAAAAAAAATCTTTATTTATTCTCTCTTCCATTACTTTCCTCTAGGACAACTCTGACCAGCTTCCTGGTTATGAATGCTATTTACTCCAAATCCATAAAAACATACAAATAAGGAAAATCGTTAACTCTTTTCTCTTAGTCTGCACATCAAGATGTTTTTCCCTTTCAAACAAATAACACATAACTGGAGGAGTCCCTTAAGCAGAAAAAAAAAAAAAAACCAACAAAAAACCAACAACTTGAACACATCATTCAGAGGTGTCCCAGAGGTGTATCAAAGTGCCAAGGAGGGAAAAAAAGATGTTAAAAGTAGGACAGAAGGAGCAGGAACATCAACAGTGCCCTGAACATACTGGAAAGAGGATACAGCCTTCATCTTCCTTTTCCCAGGGAGATGGACTGGCATGAAATCTGCAGCACAGTGGAGTACATAAAACTGTGCTTATCTTTTCCTGTTTATAAGTTGCATGATGTATTCAATTTTATGAGCACTGGCCTTGTAAGCACAAGGACTTTCTAATCTGCAACCACTTGATTTATCTGGGCCAGGCTTGTTAAATCAAATTAGGCCTGATGATAAAAAAGCAGTGAAAATGTTGTTCTGGGGGCAGGGAGGGGGGTGTTTCATGTCTACAGGGCAGTGGAGGAAAATTGTGTTATTGGAAAGTCCATTTAGCTCAGGAGCCTTGCAGCTTTATGTAAAAACATGCTTTTTGTGGCTGTGCCTCAGCAGTGAAGGAGTTAAATTGGAGTACTTGCTCTATTCCCATCCTTTTTTCCAGCATGACCACCAGACACTCTTCTTCTGGCTTTAACTAAAGCAGCTGTTTTATTATGCCCCCAGATTCCACCACATGTTTAAATGTGTACACCAATGAGTTTTGAATACATCAAACGTGCCTTTTATTAGTATTACTTGCCAGTACGAAGTTACTACCAAGCTAGTAAATATTTTGTCTCAGACCACACTAAGTTCGAGCCTAACTCTTGGTTTTACCACTTCAGGTGGGTGGTCTCTCTTTCTCATTCACAGAGAGAAGTGGGAATATCCATGGATGGCAAAGGCATTGCTGCAGCTGGAAATGCTGTATGTTGTTCCAGAGCAAAGTCAGCTCTCCTGTCTTTTCCCTGCATTCATGCCCAAAAGCACCTTCAGCACAAAACAAATCAGATTCAAGGACAAGTTCCTCCAGAGAGGGACTTTTGACGAGGATGTGCAGTTGTAGGGCAGGGGGAAATATTTTCAGATTGACAGAGGGCAGGGATGGATGGGATATTGGGGAGGAATTATTCCCTGTGAGGATGGGCAGGCCCTGGTACAGGGTGCCCAAAGCAGCTGTGGCTGCCCCTGGACCCCTGAAAATGTCCAAGGCCAGGTTGGAGCAAACTGAGACAGTGGAAGGGGTCCCTGCCCATGGCAGCAGAGGTGAAATTAGATGATCTTTAAGGTCCCTTCCAACCCTAACCATTCTGTGGTGATTCCATGACTTCTATGGCTTCCCAGCTCGAGAAAATAATAGGAAATTAGGAGTGACAGCTCTGCAACCTGCCTGACTCCCACTCCACAGCAGAGCCAAGCCATCACAACACTCAATACATGCTGTACACACTCTGTGATATGTCTGACCCCAGCACTGTGGCTGCTACACTCATTGGGCTGCCTGGCTGTGGTGCTTGGTCTGAACAGCTCTTTGCTGTCTGAGTTTGCCATGGGAGTTACTGTGCCCCCTGTACATAGCCCTGAGATCCTTTTTCAGGCCATGCAGGACCTCTCTGGCAGCTCAGGACGTGCCAGCACTCCTGAGTTCCTGCCCTGCTGCATTATTTCCACTCCCCCCTCCCTGCAGCTGCCATCACAGAAGAGATTGTGACTGCAGCTCATTCCCGTTATCTTTCACATGCTGATAAGTTGAATAAAATATAATTTCCTCAGCCACTCAGTATGTCTTTGTGACTCTGATTTCTGAGAGGAAGCAAAAGGCTTCCCATCAACGCAGACCAATCCTCACCGAGGAGGGGTTTGACTCCTGTGCCTGATTGTACGTAAGGTCATTTCAATCACAGCCTCTGCCCAAGGACACAGGCTCAGGGAGCTCCAAGCAGCCTCAATTTCAATTCTGCTTCCAATGCAAGTCCAATTTGATTCTCGGCGGTGCTTAATTAGGGTGTATCATTGCCAGGACGTGTGGTTTTATGCTGAAATACTCTCAGCTTCAAGAAAGAGTTGTGCAAATATTCTCTGGCCATGATCTTCAGGATGCTTTCCTGTGGTCCTCATGTGGTTCTTGTGTCTAGCCCCCCATCATCATTTGATTTTACATACCCCATATGCAAAACTTAGGTCTCAGCACCTGCAATCAGGTTTCCTGAGATTTAGGAATCTCATAGTGCGGGGTAGTTTGAGACTCCTACAGATCCAACCAGCAAGAGATAAACAGGATCAAGTTAAGTTGCAATTTCCATTCTCCTGATGTATTCTCTTTGGAGAGAGAGGATTTGAGCCACAGCCTCTGGAACAGAGTACAACACTGGCAGTTTGGCTATCCAAGATGATGGGAAATGTGGAGCTGAGCACAGGCAGTGCATATTTTACATTCTTAGATGCAACCTGAAGATCTAAAAAGCCTCAGTAGCTAAAGCCACAATGGGCACCACAGAACTGCCTTGGTATCCCCAGGGCAGTCAGGAAGACCTCAAAGCTGAAACACAGTCCAAGAGGAGACCCAGGAGGAGCTCAGCACCCTCCTGCCTCTCCTGACAATGCCATTTTAACATATTTAATGTCCCTCCCAACCCAAATCAGTGTCAGCCTGTGATTTCAGCAGCTAGCACCTCATATAGAGGTGCATGCATTATTCACCGGGTCATTTGTAAAATGCAAAGGCTCATTTCA
>WBND01000485.1:452747-481583 GCA_013398595.1 Tychaedon coryphoeus
AACAGCAGAGAGGAACAGGTGTATTCAAAGGGTAACTCACCTGGTCTGTCTTAGATAAGTTTTGTGCCTCAGTTCTTCATTTCCCACCTGTAAAACAGCAGTGGCAGCACTCCCCACCTTCCTGGAAATGCTGTGAGAGAGGGTTAAAATACTTGGAGAATACAGTTCTGATGTTATGGAAACATCTCCAACAGTCTGAAGTCACTGGGGAAAGAGGATATTCAGCTGATTAGCACATCCAAAGAGAGAAATTTTTGTCCTAGTTAATTATAGTGTTACTAAATTTCTGAGCACAGCATCTGGAATTTTGAAATATTTCTCCCTGAAAATCAGTGGCTGGGGTTTTTGGGGCTGTTGTTTTGTTTTTCCCCAGTGTAGTTAGAGCAATGAAGGCTTTAGATAAATTAGACATTCAGAGAGATTTGAGGCAAGTTGGGACTGATAGAGATAAAGTAAATCAAGTCACCAGTACCATCTGGTCTGTGGGAGAGGAGGCTGGGGACATCTTCCTCTCTTTTCAGTGAACAGATGCAGGAGATGGTGAAAAGGTCAGAGATAAATGTAGTGCTCACCTCATGCCACATATTCACAGGGGCTGGACTAAAGAGAGGCCAGAAAAACTCGTGTGTACTTTCAACCTTTCACTGCAGGCAGTAAAGAGCATTACAGAGATGGAAAGGACAGACTATTTTTGTGCAAAGTCTGGAGACAGTCACTGTAGCAGAGTGGGACCAAAATAATAAAAAAACCCCAACCAAAAAATAATTTCCCTTTCTGCCGTCATCCTCCTTGTCTCTCCCACACCCCTTCCCCTCTCTTGCCTTGCAGAAGCTATAAATCTAGGCCATCAGAGAGAAGCTGGAGCAGCAGCATATTATCTTGAGAAATCACTCCCAGAAGGGAGCAGAAAGTTCACAAGTGGAGTGCCAAAAAAGGAGAAATCGCAACGCTATCATTGGATCCGGCTGCGGCTGGAAGGCGTCCAAGCTCCTCGCACTGCTGACATCCCTGTGCATAATCAGAAATTCCTCTCAATTATGTGGGAAAAGGAGCTTCGCATTGTCAGCCCAAATGCCCCCGTGAAGGAGCAGGCTGCCACAGCATCACCGTAGAAGGTCATGGTGGAGCAGCACCAGGCAGGGATGGGGAGGGGAGGCACCTCTCTGCTCTGCTCTTCCATTAGCACATCTAATCTGGGGGCCCTGAGTGCTCCACAGGCACCGGTTGACTAGAGATGGTGGGAAATACATAGGCACTGTTAGGCCAGTGTTTGGGACAGCATGGCACAAATCCCTGCTGTGAGGTGAGAGTTGCCCTTGAGTTTTGAGAGATTTCTGCAGCCCCATGCCCCTTCTTGGAAGCTGCTTCTCACCACAGCAGGCAAGAGGCACTGCCTTGCTCTGAGGTGTGTGCCCTGGGGAGTCAGGGGCTCAGCACACAGCTTGGGAATCCCTCTGCACGGACATGCACCCCACAGGCAGACCAAAGGCACAGACTCAAATCTCAGCGCTCAAACAGCCCAGCACTGTCTGAGTTTCACAGTGCCCTGCCTTAAATGTAAATCGCAGAGGTGTCTGAGAGGAGATGTCAAATTTATGGAAATGCTGCATGTTTTTCATTATGGCTCCTGAGTGTGTTTACCGAGATGTGGAAAGATGTCCGTTTTCCCTGCAAATGGATTCTCTGCCTTTTTCCCAATCTTTTTTGCCAATTTATATCCATTAATAGATTTAGTGGGCAGCCTGACAAAGTTAGGCAGCTGCATGCTGTTTTTCCTGCTCGCTACAAGGGTGTTACAAGAGGTTATTTTAGCCTAATGAACTTACTATCCCCAGACTCCCCCTCTGTTGTCAGTAAAGAGAAATGGTTTCCATCAGGAGGAAGGAGAACTTGATTTGGATGCTGTGAACCATCTTGTGAAGTCTTTTTCCTCTTGTTGGCAATGGAGGGAGCCTAGGGAGAGCTGTCCATTAGGCCAAAGGTGGTTATTCTCCCTAATTTGCTCCACATACTGGTTGGGGATATTACTACCATATGACTTTTTGCCATCTAACTTAGGTGCTCTGAGTCACTCCCTGGAAGCAGCTATTTCTTGGCCTATACAGAAAATTTAGGCTGTGACTCACACCTAAATAGATACTCCAAATAGTCTATAATAGGTGGTGTGAATGGTTGCTATTGTCTGTCTCAGTGGTGAGATCCCCACTCCGGGGACCATTGTTTCAGTGTTTGCACAGCGCTCAGCACAATGGAACATTTTAATTGCCTCCCCATACACCCGCTTGTCTCCAAGAGTGCATTTTTCATAACGTTAATGAACTATCATGAAGCTTCCTTCTCACAAAAGAATGGGAGGGAAAGGAGTGAGCAGTGTGCTCTGGTGCTGGGCCAAACAACTGAAACCAGGACACCGCACCATTTAGAGACCTCACATCTGCCCTAAGAGGGGTCCAGAACTGTGAATTACACAGCCAAGTCACTCCTCAAAACTAGTTTCAGGGTCCTACATGGTTTGGAGTTGTGTGTGTTTGTGTGTTTGCCCCAGTCATTCAGGAAATTTGGCGAGTGTAGTTGTGCAAAACTCTTTATAAGACTAGGAATGATAAAGAACCACCAGCAGCAAGAGCAGAAATTGCACCAAAGACTAATGAAGGCCTTGTGAATTCTCAGCCCTGAATTTTAACTCTGCAAGGTGCAGACAGCCTTCAGAGCAGGAGGAAGGAGGGTGTGGGAGGAACAAGAAGGGGATGGCACGTGTTGGTCCTGTACCCTGTCCCAGCAAAGGACCTCCCCACTGCACAGGGCTGATATTCCGGCATCTCTCGCCAGCCCTGTCATTATTCTGAATGAATAAATACACAGGAGACTAGCTGCACGCTGGAATGTCTGGAATGCCAATGTAGAACTCAGCTAATAATGGTTCTATAGTGTAAATCAGCAGCATAGCGGGTCCCAGTTTCACTTGGCTGTGCTCCATGAATAGCAGAAGCGACATTGAGTAACAGTGAATTGAAAATCAGTTTAAAAAGAGGAAGAGGATAAACCCTGAAAATACTCTCTGTTATGGTGTGAACTATTTTTAAAAGCTGAGAATTAAATCTTTAAGTGATTAACTCAGGGAAAATATCTTGTTCTGTGAAGTAGCCACATAACTCTGGCAAGGAATATCTCTGGAATAAGTTGGTCCTAAGGAAAGAAGTTAATGAAAGCAGTTTTTCTTCAGTCTTGCATGACCTAGGATTGACCCAAAAGAATCATAGTCATTGGGGAAAACACAGGGTGCTGCTAGAATTAATTTAGAACATGACCTCTGATTGGAGCTCCTACTAGCACAAGGAGACAGCTGTTGACTCACATTAAGCGGCTGGCAGATTGGTTCCTCTTTTTTTATTTTTTTTTAATTTTTTTTAAAAACTTTGTTACATATCTGAATCTAACAAGAACTGAGCAGAGAGCTGGGGAACATCTTTTTTAATGACCATTCTGCGTGCCTCTGCGAGTGCATTCGTAATAGGCTACTTGCTGTGAAGTCTTTGCTATGAGATGCTGCTGGCAGAGCTTCTTTGGCTAAGAGCTTGAAAAAAAAAATCAAATGTACCCAGCCAAAGTATCTTTGCCAGTAAAATCTTGCTGTAGACACAGCTATCCTGCTCCATGAGGTTTTCACGACTGTGTTGGCAGAATACTGGCCTCTGAGGGCTGTCACATTGTCCCTGCTAGGAGAGGGCACTGTACTATGGCAACAATGAAACAATGCCACCCTAGGAATATATTTCTCAAGGATGGCATAATTTTACTCAAATTCAGCTACTAAGAATGACAGAACCACAAGATGTTTTGGGTTGGACCTTAAACATCACCCCATTCCACATTCATTCCACACATGGGCAGGAGTACATTCCATTATCCCAGGTTGCTTCAAGCTCCATCCAGCCTTGGACACTTCCAGGGATCCAGGGGCAGCCACAGCTTCTCTGGGAAACCTGTGTGTCTCAGTTTGATTTGGGTTTGCCAATTTTAACATATTCAATTTCTTTTAGAGATAGGATTTAGGACCAAAGACAAGGCAGGCCTAAAACTTAAGAGGGTATAAGAAAAAATTTATCAATAACACAGCAAAAAAAAAAAATTCAGAATAAGATTTCCAGATAATTTCCTCCTCCCCCCTCCCTCACCTTCTACATTTCTCAACAACAACATGCAGAGAACACTTCAGTCAGTTTTCCACTTAAATAATCATTTCAGTTCACTCTAGAGATAAAAGTTTCTTTTTTGATTTAGGCATAAGGGGTGTTTTCACTTTCACAATCTGCATCCGCCTGGCGAAAAATTTGCAAATTGTGGGACATCCTCCCATCTTCACAGTCTTTCTAGAGCTGTGTTACAGGTTTTGCCACATACATGGGGGTATTACTTTTAAGGGCAAGCTGTTTAAAGACAAAATCCTCTTCATCTCTTTTTCCATTAAATGTCTCTGTCCATATTTCTATTCTCCAAAACTGAGAGCCCCATTCCCTCAGGGTAAAGGACCTTTTTCCTCAAGCACTTTAAACCCCCGCCTCAAGTAGTTTCTCACAGTTTAAAGGAATTTTAGTGTGGTCACAGTCCCCTCATAGCCCACAAAAAAGGTTTTTCAGCCACTTATGAGTGGCATCTCTTCAATCTCTTCCCATCTGGAAACTTAGCTTTCATTTCACTGACTTCAGTATACTCCTTGCTTTATTCCTCTCATTCAGGGGAGCTCAGGAGATCTGCAGTCTTATTCAGGCATTAGAAGTGTTAAAGTTGCACCCAGAAGGTGAAGAAGCTGGGCAAGGCCATGCTGGAAGATGTACCAGGGCTTTTCGGGCTGCACAGGCTGCAAGGCCCAGCTGCACCTCCCCAGGCCGCGCGGGCAGCTGAGGGCCTGTGCCCCTCCTGGCTGCTTCCAAAACGGCGGCAGAAGCCCCGGCCGAGCCGTGGCCACACTGGGAGGGTAACAGACCCCAGCAAAGGCCTCCCCTGTCCCCAGCCACCAGGGCCCCCAGCCGAAAACAACGGGGGGTGGGCCTCGGTGGCTCCCCCACCCCTGCCCCGGCCAGGCCGCACGGGGAGGGGGCTGGGCCGGGCCGCTACTGATGGAAGTGAAAAGAGACTGATTAACTTTACCAGTGTAATTTATGAAAGCGAAACAACTCTTTAGTTGGTTACCCGAGTTGTCAACCACCAAATCAGCCCTCCCTGCAGATCACAGAGAAAGTTCTCACAGAGGAAACAGCCTCTCTGTGTCTCGGTGCTATGTGCTCCCCATCTCAGGTGACTTTTTATGCACAGCCAACACACTGTGCCAGAGCCTCATAAGAGTTAACACAATTTGACAACATCCCAAAAATCACACAATTACGTCAGGGATATCTCCATGAGCTGCTCATCCCTTTTGCCAGGAGCTGGTGGTAAAGAGGTTTTGCCTAGACTGAAAATTTAGGATTTATAAGAAATTTTTTAGCAGTGATTCAGAGAGGGGGACGGGCACACTGTGAGAAAATTGTGGGTTGTAGCTGGAATATTCTAACAAGAGTCCTGAGGAGAATTAAGTCCTGAATATACTATGTGGCTACCTATAGGCATTAGGAGCTGTAAAATGTGTGTGTAATTATAAATACACTGTCTTAATGGGCTATGTACCTGCTGGTAAGTGCTGTTGTGCATGGAAGATATCCCTCCTGTGCCACAGCAGTGAGTTGGCTAATGCTAAAGCTGTGAGGCTACCAGGTTTGCTGGCAAGTTTTTGGGGTGTAGAACATGAAGCAGAGACACAGGTAGTGCAGAAAAGTGCACTACCTATGGAAAAAAAAATACAAGTATGAGCTGAATCAGTCATTTCCATCTCAAAGAGGATGGGAGGGAGAAGTCTGTCTCTTGAAGTAGCTGCAAGCAAGAGGGTGGAAAAAGAGTCTCAGAAGAGGGAACCTTCTGCAGAGATCACAGCAAACCCTACGGCTTTTGCACTGCTCTGTCCCTTGGAAATTCAATCAGACAGGAAAAATACCTCAAATGAAGAGTGACTGAAGAGTGTCAGATAATCCAAAGAAACACCCTGGCAGGTCTTGTCTGCTCAGCAGGGATCCCTGTGTTAGGAGGTCCTCCTGAGATACCAGGGAGCTGGGCTTTCCTAAATTCTGGGCCAGCACTCTGTGACAGGCAAAGAAAGTGAAATGCTGCTTGCATGGATGGCAAATACACTCACAAGTAGGAAATCCAGTCAAATTTAGCAGCCTGGGAGAGTAAGATTTTACTAGTGGTCATAAAACTGCATGGGAGGCACAGCTCAGAGTGATAAAAGCAGTTCACTACCCAGATAGACAATGTGGACAAGAGCACAGGCTCCCAGAGCTTTCACCAGCTCTTGGCAGAGTCATTGTTCTGCCAAGGAAAGACTGCAGGGAGTGCAGCTGGGCATGTCCCTGGCAGAAAAAGCCCCTCAGTTACAGGCTTTCTTGTCTTTGCTTTCCTTAGTCAGCATTGCATGTGAACTGCAAGATGCTGCAGCAGCTGATTCACATGCAGGGCCAGACAGCTCCCCACGCTGGAGTGCATATCTGGTTCCAAATCTAAATGTTCCTGAGATTTTTGGGTCAAAGGCCTCTTTTACTAAACGAGTTACTAGTCCTCATTTGCTCAGAATTTTGCCAAGGCCTTCATGTGGCCTGAATCCTGAGTGTTTGACATCAACCAGTGACCTGCGACCACAGGAGACACTGCATTTCTTCCAATGCACCCTTTCCCACATCAGGTCCTCTCTGAAACCATTGTGCTGGCTCTGTGCACAGCCTAAAGGTGCTGAGCTGCCAAGTAGCTGTTTGCATTTTAACTTCTCTGTCCCCTGGGCTCTCCCTGACCAGGTGTTTTCAAGATGCGGTGGTTAAAATGTCATTTTCAGCAGGAAAACGTGAAGCAGGACAGCCCAGTAGCTAACACACTGTCCCAAGACCCTCCAAACTGGGTCCTGTTCCCATCTCCCTCTGAGAGCAGCTGTTCCAGCAGCTGCTCAAGTCACTCCACATTTATTTTCCCTCCCACCCTTTATTTGTCTCTCCTATTTAGACTACAAGCCCTTTAGGGCAGGGGTTGCCTCTTGGTACGAGTTTATGCCATTGAGAGCACAATGAAGCCTTGATCTCAGCTGGGGACCCTCGACAGTATTTGGACTCCAGCAATAACTGAAATTTTCTCTCTCTGGGACTGCACCAGTCCGATGGGAAACTCCAGTGCGGGAACGGGGTAGTGTGGACACAGTCAAAGAGCCCCTTGTCTCTAGAGATCAGGGAATAAAATACATTCAACAATTTTAAGTGTCTGTGGCTCCCAGCCCTCTGAAACATGACAGGCCATGCTCAGCACATACAAATTACCACTGCATGCCAGAACCCAATGTCCCTTCATTAGTCAGTGTGGGAACAAGCAGCTGGAGTTGTATTTTCTGTGTTACACATGTTCAATTAGCTGACAATCATAGTGTCAGTAGAAGTAGACATAGATACACATGTTACAAGTGGCCATGTTTTAAATTAGCACCATATAATTTTCAGTGGTTTAGAAGCATGATGGACTTTCCATATGAGAAGCTGCAAAGACTTGGATTATTTAACTTGGAAAGAAGGATAATTACATGGGCTTAATTGGTCTATTTAAGATGATGAATAGTGTAAGAAAAGCTGATCATTCCTTCTCTTTACACTCCACAGTAATATGAGAACTGGGGCTCATATGTTAAAATAAATGGTAGGTAAATTTAAAACAAATAAAGGAAATACCCTACAGCACAGCCTGCCTGTGGAACTCATTGCTCTGCAGCATTAGACCTGAGGATGGATCTTAAACCAGGTGAGAAAATTTAGTATCTAGATGACATGATCAAAATCCTGTGCTCACAGGTGGACACATTATTCTGGTTTTTGAAGCCCTGTCAAAGCCTGATTCTTCATTCTGCCAGTCCCTATCTTTGCCAGCAGTGTGGCTGGACCACTGGCTGGTGAGAACTGAGGAAAAATCTTGTTGAGTATTTCAATCTTGTGCATATCCTGGGTAACCAGGTCTCTTATCTCCTTCCAGAGAGGGTTCACATCTTCCCTGTTCTTCCTTTTACCGTTCACATACCTATAGAAGTTTTTCTTGTTGCCCTTGTTCATCCCTGGCCAGATTTAATCCTATCAGGGTATTATCTTTCCCTTACCTTTTCCATTATCTTCCCTGATTTCCTGGACAATGTCTCTGAGTTCCTGCCAAGCTACCTGTCCTTTCCTTTGTCCTCTGTAGCCTTCCTCTTGTGTTTGAGCTCACCCAGAAACTCCTTGCTCATCCACACAGGCTCCTGGAAATTTTATTTGGCTTCCTACTCATTGGAACTCATGGCTCCTGAGCTTGGAGGAGGCAATCCTTGATTTCCTGGACCCATCTTCCCTCCAGTTCTCCATCCCACAGCACTCTAGCAAGCAGATCCCTGAAGAGACCAAGGTCTGCTCTTCTGAAGTGCAGGGCAGGAAAACTCATGTGTTCCATCCTCATTTCCGCAGGGATCTAGAGCTCTACCATTCCATGGTCACTCCAGCTGCCCTTGAGCTTCACATTCTCCACCAGCCCCTCCTTGCTGGTGAGAACAAAGTCCAGCACAGCACCTCCCCAAAGACCGAGGAGTGAAGAGGATAATCTGATTTTTTCTTCTCTATTAGGTGTGGCCACCACTTTTGGCTGCAAGTCTTAACAAATCTGATCTCATCAACTATCTCACATTCTGCTTTAATGTCCCTGATGAGCCTCATGCTTAGATTTTGGTTTAGTTTAGTTCTGTTTTAGTTTAGGAAATATCTTTTCCACCAAAATCCTAAATTCTTGGTGAAAAATCAACTCCGAATCAGAAGCAATCAGATGGCAGGAATATGAGCATATTGTAATCATTTCTCTTGGAGATGAACAGAGAAAGTACAAAATATTTGCACTTTGAAATCTCTTCATACATCTTAAACAGCCATGACAAAGTTGCAGCATGTGGGAATACTTGGGAAAATTTATGCTTCTAATTATAAAGATCCATCCTGAAAAGAGACATTACAGTATCTTTAAACTTCATTTGCTTTCAAATATTTCACCAAAAAAAAGCTTGATTAGTGCCAACAAAATTCCAGCCATGCAGAAATAGGATTGTTGTGTTAGGCAAGAAGAGGTTTTCACAGGTCAGTAGAGAGAACTTTCCTGACTAACAGAAATGAAGTTATCTGTTTTGTTCTGCTAGTTTTGCAGACCTGAAATCCAAACAAGATTATTCACTCTGTCTTCCCTCCTGTATATCTCAAGCCATTTTATTTCCCCTCAATATTTCTTAGCTGATTCCATTAATTTGCTCTAGACATAGCACATTTCAGCCAACCAGGAGCAAAATCACTGTGTGTGGGAAGCAGCACAAGACTCGAGCACCATTAACATCCACAGCTGCAAAAATGAATAATTCATTTGTTAGAACATTCAAGCGACCCTCACAGGAGATCTGCTAAAGGAAAGCGAGAAAATGCTGGACATATAACCACTAAAAACTCAAGGCAGCACAGAAGCAGATACCTGTGTGAGGCTGGTGGCCTGGATAGGAAATTCTGTAAAGTGATGCACAGCCAAGTCTGGTGAAGTGAGAGTGTGCAGGATACACAAGGCACTGCAGGAGGAGGAAGTCTTGCACTTTTTGACCTGTCTCCTCTGAATTCATCCTTGTAAAGCCTCTGAACAATATACATGTTTCAGAAATGGAAATCAGCATCTTTCTCTCTCTTCCCCCATTTTGGTAGGTTGGAATTTCTTGTCACGTCTCATATGGATTCTGCAGATAGAAAAGACATCCTGGTCCCTGAGGGGAAAAGGAATAAAAGACACAGGTGATCAGAGGAGGTATAAAAGCTGTGACTGTGGTTCTCCTTTACCTTTCACTTCACATCTTGGCAAGATGTTTTTTAGGCATGTGTTCTTGAGTGTTGCTGGGGTTTTTTTTATTTGAATTGCTTCTCTTTTGACATCAAAATTTGGTACTAGATTGTAGGAATGTCCAAATGTCTGATAGTAGGATTTTGTGACTGTTTAAGGTTAGTTAAAACAAACACCTGTGTTATTCAAGAAAGTGAAATCCATTATTTAGACATTCCCAAGCTCAGTGATAGAGTTATTAGACTGAGTAGGATTTACTACAGATGTATTTTTTATTATAATTTAGTGGGAGTTTAGGAGACTTAAAACTTGAGGAAGATGGAGTCAGAAAAAATTCTCTATGGGAACAACCTGTCCAGTATCCCTTCCACTGACTAAGTCAACTGGGTTGTGTGCAGAGATTATTTCTTTGCCCCAAACATGCTGAACTCCCTCTCTCTCCTCTTAGCAATGGGAGAATACAGATTTTACATTTTTTCCTCTCCTTCCTTGACTCCCTGCTTTCAGCCACACAAAAAGGAGCTCTCTTCTCATCTTAGGCCATGCTTTAGGATGATGGGCAAGGCAGGCACTCCACATCCCCTTTTGTGAGCACACTAATGGCGTGTGTGACCAGCCACTGGGCTGGGCTGGGGTTGTCAGTGTAATGAATGGGGAAGAGGAGTCAATAGGATGCATGATTAAATATACCTGTGTCTGCTATCACCCTGCAACAATCAGCATTGTAAAATGTGACACCATTCGTTTCACCATTTATAAAGTAATTAAAGATTATTTTAAAAATATAAAATGGAGAAAAGATATGAAAATCACTCTAAATTATCAGCTTAATTTCACCTGTAATTATGCTGTTTTTTTAGGTTTCTGTGTATTGGTTTAATGGAATTACTCTGTCATATGCAATAAAAAAAAATATTGATTTATGGAAGCATCCTCACTTACAGTAAAAGGGTGACTTTTTCTTGCGTCTGAAAGTCCTGATTTCCTACTTGTCATTCATTACACTTCTGAAAGTTGGTGTCTTATTTGACCTCAAATCCTTGGAAAACTCTGCATACTTCTTTTTTGGCTCATTTTGCTTCCCCCTTGAAGCAAATCCATTAGACTCAAAGAATAACTCATTATGATCACTTCTATAAAGTGAGTTTCTGGCAACAATTAGTTCAGAGAGTTAGTTTTACACACTGATGAATGCAAAAAAAATTTTGGCAAAACTTACAGTGCTTTGCACACTGTGCTTCATGTTTCTTGTATAGAACTTGAAAAGCACAAGCAATTTTAGCCAGGGATCCAAGGTCTTTGACTTAGAGATTAGCACATTATTATTTTTAGGTTTAAATATAGAGTAGCTAATTCACCATTTACACTGAAAAGTTGTTATCTTGAATTTCAAATGGTAATCCCCTAACAACAGACTGATTTGATAACATAGATATTCTGACTTACAGTTAGAATCTTTTTTTCTTTTAAATCAAAAGTTATGCAAAATATTTTGAGGTGTTGGGAGAGGTATGTATATAAATATACACACATACACAACAACCATATAATAGTTTCACAGGCTTTAGACTGCATTTAGACTTAAACACCTGATAAATTATGTTCTGTGCTTAAAATCAGGCAGCAAAAGCCAGAACAACCAAAGATTGGATCAAACTTAACATCTGGGCAAGACTTATGGCCCAGGGTCAAGCCAAACTTCAGGACACAGAGTCAAGAGGAATTCAAACCCATGTGGCACAGCCAGTCAGGAGTGAGGGGAGGGGAAAAGTCCATCCTACAGAGAAACATAATTTCCAGAGGGTAACAGGTCTATGTGCAGAAGGCAGAGCTCCAAGTTTGGTTCCAAATAGAAACTCCAGACCCCAAACACCTCATGCTCCTCATGTGCCTGTTAAGGCAACAGAGCCTTCTCACCCACAGTGTGTCCAGGGTGGTAAAACAGGATGACCAAGCATGAACTTGGGACAAAACAGACAATATCTCATTTCTAAAGAGCCAGTTTAACATTTAACATAATGTTGGTATTGTTGCTCGGGTGCACTTCCCAGTCCAACCCCATCAGGGGGCAATTGCCCAGTTCTAGATCAGTACTTTAACCAAGGGCTCCACCTGCTTATAGCCTGGAAGTTCAGTTTTTGTGATGGATAAGCACCTAAATATAGTGATGTTTTCCTCAAACAAACAGTAGTTTTTTACTTAAAAAAATTAGTTAAGATATCTAGGCTCATATTTCCAGCTCCTCTTAAGGCCCCAAACCCTGCACAGTCTGCTCTTCTCAAAGCAGCACAGACTTTTTGTTTCTTATTGCACCCAAGGAAGAATAAGGTGCACTAGTGAAAATAATAGTGTGCTGGAGAAGGGGACAAATCAAAATGTTTTACCATTCCAAAGGCCTGCATTTAATTTACATGTAATTAGCAGTCTCTGGCAATGGAAGCAAAAAGAGGGCTCTGTCCAGAAAAATATACACCCCTTTAATTACAATAATATATACTATAAAAATAATAAAGTATTAGAAGAGCCAAAAAGAAAGACAAAAAAAAAAAAAGAAAGAGAAAAAAACTATGTTTCCAGGAAGGAATGAATAACATGGGGTCAAAGTAAAATAAAAAAGTTATATCTTTCCTCCTCTAATCTACATTTCTAATCTGTTTTGGGGTTTTCTCATGAATTAAGACTATGTTAAGATACAGTGAGCTAGTTTAATATATGAAAACAAACATGATCTGAAAACCATGTCTTTTTGAGCAATTGGTTTTCATTAATTGTTCCCTTCTTTAAGTTTCCAAGCAAGGAGTGAAAAAATATATATCTAGGCAGAAAGTCAAAATTCCTTTAAAATGTGGGATGGATTTTTTTAAATTTTGTTTTAATTTATTGCAAGCTAACTCCAGGAGGTAATTACAGCCAGTTTTTTGTATTATTTTTGACATTGAGCCTGAAGTTTAAACTGAGTTCCATGAAGGATTTGACATCTGTAAAGCAAGTCAAAATTATGGCCTTTTCCTGTAGTAAATTATGATGCTGGAAGTCTTGTAAGAAACAGAATTTCTAAGAGGGTTTGCTGTTCAACTGGACTGAGAACGAGCCAAGACTCAGACCACAGGACATCAGTGTTGTCCTGGAATTAGGGCAGGTGGCTAGAAGGAAACACTGGTGGGTTAAATGTTTCCGTGTGGACATGAACTAATTTAAGAAACAACAACAACATTGATGCTGAGTGCCTGTGTGTGTTCAGATGTGCAGGTTGACACTGCCCAGATTAGACATTCAATAGCACAGACCCGACCTCCCCCTGACCAATAAATAAATAAATAAACCAAACAAACAGAAAACCACCACCCACAGCGTTCCCCAGATCTGCTCAGTTGAAGCTGTAAAAACAGTTCTTTTCATTAAGATATAGAATGGGTATATTTATGATCAAACAATGGTGACAGGAAAACAAATTTTAAATATTAAAAGATTATAAGAACTGTGCTGTCAATAATGATTGCTTTCCCAGATTCAGAAACTCTTCCTCCTAGGAATGCCGTCAAGTCAAAAGCACCTTAACTAGACAATCACCTTTCCTCCCAAAAACTTGCATTTATAACACAGCTTTCTAAGTTCAGTTAATATCAAGATTGAATTTGTGATTACACAGAGGAAAAGACTGTTGAGAAAAGCCAGAGTTTACTGCAGGCCCTCTCCCCTGCCTGCTGGAGGAAACATCCTCCATGGAAGCAGTACTGCTCCCCTCCAACGGGGCACTTGCAGAAATTCCGCAAAAGGATTTGGTCTGCTGTAGTCAGCAGGAGAGCCAGCTAGTCTGCTCCTCTTTGGCAACTCAGCAGGACCAGAGAGGCAGAAATCCTGTTGGTTGTTGGGATCTGTGCAGTATGAAATGTAGGTTGCCATTCTCAGCCCATCTGCCTGCTGACACCACCATCACCTCCTGCAAGGACTCCTGCAGGACGTGGGCTGAGCTGGAGCAGCTGAGAGCACAGGAGGGATGACTCACATGCCCCGTGTCAGGTGGTGTGCTGTGTCCCTCCTTTCTTTGGAATACTCATCCTTCTTCACTGACTGTAGGTAGGAACACAGTCAGATATCTGTGAGGCAGAGCAATGAGTTCCATCCTCCCTTCTCTCACTGACACTTCCCTCTCTTCCCCCTACATATTGCCACAGCCTTCAGCTTGCACTGTGGACTAGATTACCTGCCCTTATTTTAGACTCCACTTGATTGCAACTCACTCCACAGAAACTTTCTCTAGTGATGTGAAACCTGAGTGTATCCATTTGTATGTCCAGAGGTCATGTCCATCAATTTTTTTTCCTAACCTGACAAGTCTCTGCCTGTGTAAGGGAAATTACCTGAGACACAGCAATAAGATAGGGTCAAAAGTGGTCTTCATCTAACAAAGACAAGTTGGCAGCCAGTTTTGTGCTTCTGCTTGTCCATACTCAGCTCTTGAACATTTCCATCAGAGCTCCTTGGCCTCTTTGGGTCTCTACCCCATGGAACCCCAGAACCATGGAACAGTTTTGGCTGGGAGGCACCTTTAAAGGCCACTGTATCCAACCACCCTGAACTGAGCAGGAACACCTTGAAGCAGACTGGGTTGACCAGAGCCCCACTAACCTGTCTTCATTCATCTCCAGATGTGTATCCTCATGCAGATTTGGAGTGTGAGCTATGGCCACAGGCAGGGCAAAAAGGTCTGGAGGGCTGCAGCAATGGAAATTGCCACCTCAGTTTTTTCTATCCTTGTCCTGTGCCTCCAGAACAGGGCAGCATCCAGCAGGGAGGGACAGATCACAGCTCTGGGTGCCTGGGAAACCTCAGCAGGGCTGTATGGCCCTTTTAAATACAAGCAGTATGCAGGATTTTCAGCTTCTCATATAACACACGGGAAATTGCCTGGAAATCTGTCATCAGAACAAAACACTGTGCTCAATGAGGCTTGATCTTCAATCATAGGTCATCCAGGTGAGACTTTCAAATGATGGTTAACTATTAAAAATAAATAATTCAGAGAATTCAGGAGCTCTCTTTAGGCAGCAGCACTGAATGCATTAGATCTCTAAAGTCTTGGGAGGTAAAGGGGAGGGATAAAAATCTATATCCAGTTTCCTGAGAAAAATTGTTCTTCCTCATAACCATCTATAAAATATTATTGTCTTCATTTTATTTAATTATCCCATATGAAATAATTAAAAGAGGATAACCAGCTAGTTCAGTGATGATAAATGTTTCAAGTGAGAACACAAAGGAGACTAATAAATGCATCAACAGTCCTCATCATTGTTATTAGGACCTTTACATCTGTAATATTACTTTTATTGTTTGCTGGAAATTAATTGTTTGTCTACCCAAGAAGCTTTGTTGCAACTCTGTAACTTCTGGAGGCTTTACAGCATGTGCCAGGCTGTATGTGCCACTGAAATTCCCCGCACACAAGCAATTCCTGCATGAATTGAGAGCACAGTGAACATGCTGGGTCAGGACAATGATCCAAGCCCAAAACAACGGGTAGGAGTACACCATTCTCCAAGTTAATGGTAAATAAAATAGGAACCTTCTTACAAACAGAAAAGATTTGGCCTTCAGAGTGGGACTGGAAAGGGTGAGATGTTCGGTGCTCACTGCTCACTCTCAGTCACCACCAGGACATGTGCTTGTAATGCACCCTCTTTTTGCTCAACTCAATAATTCTGCCCAGCTATGCCTATTTGCACCGTAAAACACACAAGTGAAGGAAGTGAAAGAACACTGAAAGCATCATCTTTGCCATGATGTCCTTCCATCTGGCCATATAGATGTCAGGGAAGGCAGGAAAGCCAAGATTCATGGGTGCTTGAATCCATCCTTCTGTTCCTTACTCACAGCACACACAGTCACTGCAAGGTAGGTTGGATTTTTGTAAGCATCACCAAGGAAGTCTGCAGAATAATCCAAATTTTGGTAGCTTCCTAAGAGAAATATGTGCATTTGTAGAAACTTGTAAAAGAGACCCCTAATGCTGATGAATAAAATTATTTTGAAAATTAATGATAGTGATTGATATCATTATATAGGAGAGCGATACTTGTGAATATACTAAAGGACTTTGAGTAAAATTAGTTTGTGTGCTGTTATAACATCCAATAAAGAAAAACATTGCAATCCTGCTAAAAAGCATTAAAGTTAAAACTGAATTTTATATTTAAAAAAAAATCAATAATTTTGGTAGGAAAACAGGAGTCATTCAGAAAAATTGATGTTTTCCAAAAGTGGTGCCTACTGTATGAGAACCCACATGCCCCAAATCCACTTCTTTCACAATAATTCTTGGTCTACACTGCCCCATACAGGTCCTGCTGGACTAAGTGAGCCTACAATTAATCATTTAACCAATGGTTCCCTTGTATTTCCAGGCTGTTGTGCAGGATTTGTATGTGTTCCTTCCCAGCTGCACTTTCTGAAAATCCATCTTCCACCTCAAAGCCCCATTTCATTGCATTTCCCTGTCATTCCACCTCATGTTTGCTTAGTAATTACAGGACACAATTTTCCAGTGATCGAATCAAACTGCATTAATACGTGCCTGTGTGCAGCTCAGTGTGAAAGAACCCCCTTCCCACCCTTCGGGAGCTCATTATTACATACACAGTCTTTGTGTTTTTATTAGTCAGACTTATGATTTGTGTGGTAAGGGGGACTGACAATATTGTTTCACATACATCAAAGGCTGAAATGTACTTTAACAAGAGCCAGCAGGTTACACACAAGCCCCAAAACACTTGTTATAGGTGTGACTTGCCCAAACCAAACCAGGCAGTGAGTGTTGGCAGAAATTATCCCAACTCTCTGCAGCAGCAGTCAGATCAGCACAAGTAAAATGGTAATTATTAATTTTTTTTTTTAAAGTCTACTTCTAAAACATCACTTAATTTAAGATCTTAGTCCAGCACAATTTGGGTTTGGTTATGCTTTATTGAGACAATTTAGGCATGCTTGATGGTTTATATAGTTCATGCACAAAATTCAATCCTTCAACCTCTCTCTCTGATTAGACCACCTATGATCTAGTTTTCAGATTTTTCTTCCCAATTATTTTCAGAATATAGGAGGAAAAAGGAAAGAGGAAATGTTTTCTATGCAATTAAAAAGGAAGGAAAGAAAGAAGGGTTTTTTCAGTCTTCTAAGCCTTCTTAAGCATACTTATTATAAAAAATTTTGGGGGCTTTCATTCTGTGCTCTCTTTTTTCTTATTTGGTTGATGCGTTTCACAGAAAAAAACATCTCCTTCTTTCTATTCAAAGGGCAGCTCACGTGTGGTTTTCCTCAAAGCCTATCCCAAAGGAACCCAATTTTAAGAAAATGTGTCATAGCTTCCCATAATTGCCAGTGAGATCACCTTTTTTTCTCTCTGCTTTGGATACTTTATGGGACATTTGATCATTTGATCAGATGATGTTTCCACCCAGTGAATCAATCCTGGGCTGCTCTGAAGCAAAACTCCCACTGACTTCATTGCAAACAAATTATGCAGATTGCACATCTCCATTCTTTAGAGAGGGTGTGATCTACACCACCTTGGCCAGAGATAGTCTTTCAAAATGGATTTAAAGCACCCCCTTCAACTCACAGACACATTTGCAATTGGTCTTAATGGAAAGAGTGCTGGAATTTCTTTGAGGGATGATGATGTTTCTTTTCTGAAGACCATAATCTGCAGTGGTTCTGAGAAGGGTTGACTATAAGAACCATTGAGCCTACCCAAAGTTTGGTGAGTCTTAAGATTGTTGTTCTGAAGCACTTTCCAAATTAATTCAAAGAATCATTTTCTTTGTTGACAACTTCTCTTTTTTCTTTTTTTTTTTTTTTTTAAAGCCATTTTAGAGAAACTCAGGTGTGTTTTCAAAAATCCCCCCCAACAGAACCAGTCTTTGGGATATCAGATTCCCAGACAGTATCAACATAGAATCTGAGTCCCTCTTTCATATGAACCAAGATCATCTGATACTCATTTTAATTGAAAAAAATAATTTTTGGCCCTGATAAAACTTTCCTGACAGAAGTTTAACCAGAACAAACACATTCCAGCCAAGAAAATGTTGCTTTCTTCCCAATTTTCCACTGAATATTGACTCTGTCAAATACTTACAAGCACATCTACTTCTAAAAATCAGACAGAAGAGCCAACATTACAAGTATTGAACCCCAATTCTATGAGTGATTCCTAAAAACTTGCCTGAGTCTCATAGTAATCCCATTTGTGCCTTGATGGGAAAGCAAGAAAGCTGTGAAGCTGCAATGTGCTGGTGAAGGATCAAAAACCCTGGATTGTCCATGGACTCTGGGAAGCATCACATTCCCTCCCTTCCACCCCACCACTGTAATTCTGCACTTCAGAGGAAGGCAACTAACAATATTTATCCAGGTCACTTATTGTAATATTTGCTCAACGCCTTCAAAACATAAGCAGAGACTTTGGAAAAAAGGTACAGAGTGACAGGACAGTGAGAAATAGTGTCAAACTGACAAAGGGCAGGGTTAGGTGAGATATTGGGAAGGAATTGCTGGTGTGAGGGTGGGCAGGCCCTGGCACAGGGTGCCCAGAGCAGCTGTGGCTGCCCCTGGATCCCTGGCAGTGTCCAAGGATGGGGCTTGGAGCAGCCTGGGGTGGTGGAAGGTGTCCCTGCTCATGGCAGGGGGTGCAATTTGAGCTGAGAATTGAGGTTCCTTGCAACACAAACCATTCTATCATTGCATCCCACTAGACCAGGCTGTTCAAAGCCTCACCCCATACTTACAGCAATTGTCCTTCCCTGGATATTCCTGGAATCTAGATCAAAACTTGAGGTTGCAATCCTGTTGCAATAGTGATAACACAGTGTGCCTAAGATTGCTTGCCCCTGACCTAATTAAATAAAGACCATCCCAAAAAACACAGGCAGGAAACTTCTGACTTGACATTTTTTTAAGACATTGAAAAGTTGATTTTGTACGTTTTGCGGTTTCTGGTACCATAGCAACTTTAGCTGGCTAATACTCTGCCACAAAAAAAACTGTCTTTGCTAAACTGTGATTCTTGCTACTGTTCATCTCTCCTGGATATGTTGAAAGTCGTGCTCCATGGTGTGACAGCTTTAGCTCAACCACAGATGATTGGGCTTGATGCAAAATTGCTGGGTGACATTTTATGGCTCGTGTTATGCAGAGGGTCAGACTAGACGATCATAATGGCTTTAAAATTCATTAATCTGTGTGCAGAAATATCTGTGAAAGGATTAAATAGAAGTTCCAACATTTATTCTACATGACAAGCAAATTGGATTTCAACAAAGGTCTTTAAAGCTGAAACGTAAACACCAAGCTGCCAACTCCAAAGTTTGAAAGGTCACA
This sequence comes from Tychaedon coryphoeus, assembly GCA_013398595.1. Lineage (NCBI taxonomy): Eukaryota > Metazoa > Chordata > Aves > Passeriformes > Muscicapidae > Tychaedon > Tychaedon coryphoeus. The sequence continues at coordinate 472,071 of WBND01000485.1, forward strand.
CAGGAAAAACTTGCCACTGAATGAGGCTGACTGTGCCTAAATTGTTCCTGTTTTCCTCAAAATTTGAAGGCACTTTCCTTTTAAATTTAAAAAATGAAAATATTTCCATTTGAAAGAAACTTACCTTTTAAAAATTGAATTACATTATAATAATAGATTAGGATGGTCAAATGTTTCATATTCATCTGAAAGAATTTTTGACTAAACCAGAGAGATATATTTTTTTCACTTTGAAGATTTATTTTTTTTTTTAGAATTCCAAGATTTTCTCTCTATTCTGAATATTTCTTCAATATCATAAAAATATTCATGGGCTAAGGAAATCACTCGCCTTTGAGCACTATCAACCATCAAAACTTGGCCTTGTGATTTGAAATTTCAAAGCATCCATGCTGTTTGATGCACACCAAGCTCCAGACACAGAGAAATCAATATGTGCAGCTCTGCCTACCTTGGTAGTTGCAATGCACTGTACAGTCTTTGTTAAATATTTAATAATTAGCTATGGTTTAATAATGTGTGTCTGAAGTGATGTTGAAGGTTGGGAGAGGGTAATGAAAGAATGTTGTGCTCTGAAACAAATGCCTTGAGTTGTTATAGATTGTACTGTAGTGGTTTCCCCACTCAGCAAATGGAGTGACTTTGCCACTTGAGGAGAAATAGGCAATTGTGTCTAGTAGACATCTGCTTTTGTAACCTCTTGTTTCCCAGGGAGAATCCATTTAGAGATCTGAGTAAAACCCAGAATGGTAATCCCAGGCCCAAAAACACTTCAGTGGGAAGAGTTTCCTTCAGACTGCTCATGTTTCCATGAGTATAAAGGCATCTTTTATTCTACCCAGTGACAGAATGAAGCAAATTGTGTGCAGGCATGTGTGAGGCTCTTGACATACAGACCATCCTGTTAACATACAAAAATCTGCTTATAGACTAAGGACAGCCAGGAAGACCCTTCTATTTTCCCAGTATGTGGGTTTTTTCCCCCCATTTTTTAAGTCTTTTAGATCCCAGGCATGTTTTAAACAGAGTCATTCATGATGATGATGATCTCTTTGCTCAACAGCACCTATAGAATTTTCTTCAGTGGGATTGTTTTAAAGACAATGCTTGAATTCTTTTGGCTAAAGGTTGCAAGCCCAGAGTTGGAAAAGCTGGAACAAGTGTGGGTCTAACACCATGGCTGCTATAGCTTTTTGGGAAGCTTTGTTCTGTGCCTGATGGTGTTATATGTAAAGCAAAACTAGCAGCTCCTCACCATCCAAAAGGGAGTGGCTGTGGAGCTGGAAATCTCTGATCTTTATAAAATGCTACATGCACATGACATGAAAGACTGTAAGAGGACATGCAAGAGAAGATAAACAAATAAATGAATAAGATCAGACAGCATGGGGAGTTTCCAGTGTCAGTCAGCTCTGTGCTGGCAGAGATTTGTACAGAGCTGTATTCTCTGGGTTTGTTGAAGGACTGAAATGCCTCCTGTGAGCACAGAGAATCCTTTTCCTCAGTTGCATCACAGGCTCAAAAGAAGTCACTCTGTTTCCCAAAGAGATTTCAGTTACCAAAGGACTGACTACTTTTCGCAAAATTCTGCACCCCTTGTGGCTTGTGAAGGGGCTACAGAGTAAAAGGTATTTTTAATTATTACTTTGCACTGCAATGTACCTGGAATTCATCCATAGGAAAGGACACACTGGTTTTCCTCAAACTGCAGGCTGTGCAGATGTAGAGAAGGGTGCACAGCATCATTTACTGCATCATTTGCCAACACCAGGCTCTGTTTTGTTCATCCTCTAATGATTTATGGGATGATCTGTACAGTTGTTGCCTCAAAGGACATGTTTCTTTGCCTTCTGTTTCATAGTATTGTATAATTATTTATTGATTAATTTATTTAAAGGGGATAACAAGTTGATGCTTCAAGTGGGCACCTTGTGACCAGCCTTGGACAATTTAATCCCAGGAGGAAGAATTTTTGCATGTGATGGTGCACATTTTGTATAACCTCATTTATCTTAATTTCATACTGACCAGCAAATATCTTTGGAATAGAACTGCTTTTCTTCACCATCTAGTACAATCTGAACATCTTCCTTAATTCTGTGGATTACAGACCCTGATCTAACCTCCAGTAAAAGAAGGAAATAGTGTCCCTTGGCCCCATAGTGTGACCTTCTGCATCAAACAAGGCCTGCAACTTGTCTCACAAGAGTTTACAGAGGCAATAACAGAACAAAATGCTCCAGTTTAGGGCTATAAAAGGGAATATGGAAGAATAACAAAGTCAAGGGCACCTTCAGCTTTCCCTTAGGAGCTAAGGTCAATGGAATGTCTCAACAACTGAGGGCATCACAGCATGAGCCTGTGTGTCTGGTGGGCATGCAGCTTTGAAAAACCATCTCTAAGTGAAGCAGTAAAAAAGATCTGGAAATGCAGAAAATAAAGAAAAACTATATCAATAGATATACAAGAGTATAATTGTAAAATATATTTGTAAGAAACATTAAGAGGGATGTATACATGTACAAATGGAAATGGAAGTGTGCATCATATAATTGAGATAATACAGAATTGTTACCTAGTTTAAGCTAAAACAAACTTAGAAAATATATCTCTAATCTATTACAATCTTTTTTAACATCCAGACAACTCTGATCACTTTTGCACGGGCACAAAATACAAAAAAAGTCACTTCACATCTTCATTTACACCTGTGCAACTGGGTTCCAAATCCAGCTCAAGGCAGGCACATCCTTCTGTTCCTTGAGCACCTTTTACCCTCCCCTACAGCTGCTGGTGTGTGACTCTCATTACCATTAGTGGCAGCCACAGACACATGCACAGGATAGGACTGACCCATGAAAAAAACATCAGCATGTAGGTGAACATATCACTCATGTCTTTACACCAACTTCCCCTAAAATTCCCAACTGATTTCAAGGTTTTCTAGCTTATTTTTAAGGCATTCAGCAGCTATGGCCCAATATATCTGACAGAACTATGTTTCTGAGGGTCAGAATCAGCAAGGCTCTTCAGCACGTCCAAGGAGCAATCTCAGATCTTTTTGGAGTTAAGATCTTCTAGCAAAGGTATGGTGTTATTGAAAGAGCTATTTCTGAGGTGCCTTATTCTGTGCTGTTAAAGAATAAAGCAAAGTAAATGCATCTTGATACGTTTTCTCCTCATTATACTCAAATGTCCTGTGAGTTCAGATGGAAATATTATTGGAATGGGGCATCATTGTCAGAATTATAGATGCTAAAATCTCATAAAACTCTTCCACAGTTCTTCCACCTTCTATTAGGGTACCCTAGTAATCTACAGGTCAGTCAAGTATCATTTGTTTCACTGCATTTCCTAATGTTTCATCTACCCTTGCTTGAAGACAGACTGAGAAATGTTATCCAACTTTTTGGCTGTAAGGAAAAACCACATCCCGTGGTATGCACCTTACCTCTATTAACTCTATGAATTTTCTCCTGATACCCATCCTACATTTTCCATTGTACACATCCATTCATTAAGGAATATCATTCAAAATTTTCAGTCTTGCATTCAGTAGAATAGTCATAACCAACTCCATGTGAATAATTTATTGGAAATAAATTCGATCTTTCTGTTTAGAGAGACACATTTGCTGAGAAATGAAGTGAGGGGGAGATGAATCCATTGGACATTCAGAAATACTCTGTCACTCCCTCAAAATCAAGACTCAATTTTTTTTCTTTTTTTTTTTTTTAATGCTCTTGAACCAGTAAGTGTCCTTGAGCATTTAAACATCAAGCTTAGCTGTTTATCTTTAATGATCTGGAAGTGGCACACTCCTGCTTAGGTTCCCCAACTAGCTGAGTACAACTCATCAGGACCAGGGCTTATGCAGCCAACACAGATCTGAATATTTCAGAGGCAGGAATGATGCAGGAAACACAGTAGATAAGGCAGATCATAGAATTTTCTTTAAAAAATTATTAACCTTTTTCCTTCTGGAGTGCTCATCCTTGCCTGAGGCATCACTTATTAAAAAAAAAAATTAAAAAAATTAAGCTCCTTTCAGATTTATTAGCTGTGTGCAGTTTAATGTTATCCTCTCAGATTCAGTCTAAACAAGCATCCTTGCTGTGAAGGTAGCAGTCAGATTCATGTCTGTCTTGTCTGACTGTCACTTTGGCAGAGCTCTGGTGGAGGGTTTTCCTGGTGATCCTATCCTCCTGCTGTGCTAAGCAGTGTGATCCCATACAGCTCCCAGAGCAAAGGCTGGAGTTACTGTGAGCTTAACTCTTGTTTCTTCCCTCGTCTCATGCAAGAGCTCATTTGCTCACAGGAAGAAGCTGTCACAAAGGTGCACACCCCACAGGAGCAAATGCGAGTTTAAATGGGAGTGAGGAAGCATTTTGTGCTGGATTTTGTGTGATGGGGTGAGCTCTTGGGGTGAGCACAACTGCTGTTTCATAAGCTACTCTCAGCAAAGCCCTTACTTTGCTAATTTATAGGTTTAAATCCTCCTTTGCCTTCCTGGAAAAATAAGTGTCCCTCATTGACTAGCCAATAGATTTCCACTTTTACTTTGCTTGTTGGTTTTCCATTTCATTAATTTTCGTGTTGTGCCTATAACCGTATTTATAGGTAATAAATACTAACCCACAAACTTAACCTGGTTACTACACAGAAAGATGACATCAAAATACTCAAGAAAAAAACTCCTATGTTTGAATTCTTTTGTCACAATACTACTGTTCAGTAGTAAACTGGTAAATGAGTGTTGTTTGGCAGCACTGCCATCATTCATAGAATTATAGAGTGGCCTAGGTTGGAAGAGATTTAAAGATCTTCTCACTCCACCCCCTGCCATGGGCAGGGACACCTTCCACTGTCCCAGGCTGCTCCAAGCCCTGTCCAGCCTGGCCCTGGGCACTGCCAGGGATGCAGGGGCAGCCCCAGCTGCTCTGGGCACCCTGTGCCAGGGCCTGCCCACCCTCACAGGGAAGAATTTCTTCCTAATATCCAATCTAAACCCTCTCTCTTCCAACTGGAATCCATTCCCCTTGTCCTGTCACTTCAGGCCCTTGTAAATAGTCCCTCACCATCTTTGTTGTTGGCTCCCTTCAGGTACTGGAAAGCTACAAATGAGGCCACCCCAAAGCTTTTCTTTTCCAGGCAGGACAGTCCAAATTCTCTCAGCCTTTCCTCACAGGAGAGATTCAGAAGGATTTCCTCTTTATGACCACTGATGAGCCCATGGCCCTCTGTCTAAGGCCCCTTTTCCCTCATCCCAGTTCAATGAACAACTTGGTAAAAAGGTATTTGCCTGATTATCCATTGCGTTTTATCTCTGTGTGTGTGTGTGTGTGTGTGCAATATTCAAACCCAGCCCAGGAAAGGTGAGCTCAGGCACAGCCAAGCAACCCCTGAGACTGTGGATGTGTGAGCAGAGAGGCAAAGCCCAAGGTTTGAACCTGCAGCATGTTGCACTGGTGGCAGCTGGGCACAAACCTGTGTCTGTGTGATCAGGAACATGAGAAACAAGCAGCTGGAGTGATAAAATTCAGGCAGCAAAATGCATGGGAAAATTGCCCCTGACTCATCCAGGGGGTAAATCACCCTTTCCTGGGGCTACACAAGGCTCTTTTGGAGGCTGTGACACCTGTTTGCAGCTTTCTAAAGTCAGGACAGCTTGACTAGGGAGAGGTTAATCCATGCATATCCTCATGGCTGGTGTTGAGTTTGCAAAACGTGTAGTTGGGAGCTTTTCAGATTAGAGGGAATATACCAAAACATGAAGAGGTTACAAAGCTGGTCCTGTTGAAACTAATCATGTTTCCTTTGACTTCAGTGTCCCAAGGATATTAATCAAGATATAGGTATTATATAGCTGTAGAAATAGAATATAATTCCACTCCTCCTTAATGGAAAGGATTACATGGAGATGTCTGACCACAGCAAACATTGGCCCTTGGCTGAAACAGAGCTTCCTCTGTTTTAGTTCTAACATCAGTTTCACATCTGTGTCATGGTCCCAGTGACTAGGAGATTTATGTTCTCCTCTATATATATCATAAGAAAATGAGTGAAGCTGCCATCTGATTGCACTTTTTCAGACACTTTGAGAAAATGGTTTGAAAAGCTGATTGTCTCCAATCTTTTCATAATTTCCATAATATCTCACTGAAGTAGAAGAACTATAGGTTTTTCCTTAGCTTAATTTATTATAGAGAATAATTTTACAGGGCAGTGAGAAACTTCAATGTGTTACTAAAAAAGATAAAATTCAAACATATAAATCATAGATATTTTCAAATCACCAAACAGGAACTTCGAGAACTCCACTGGTATGTGTTGTTGGTCCAGACATCCTGTATTTTATTGTTTTAAGATGCTTGTCTTACTCATCTGGTAGTTTCTTAACCTGCTTCATGTTAAATTTAACATGCGTCTTTCCTTCATTTTTTTTTTTTTCTGAGCTACCCTTTGATGATGAAATACAGACCCACATAGTCAACAGTCTTTGGCTAGAAAGTGAAAGAAAGATGTTTCTTCCTAACATCTTCCCTTGCTGGCCTCTTGTGGGCTTTCCTTTAAGCTCACCTTTCATTTCTCCAGATCCAACAGAGATAACAAATTCAGCAAGCACCAGCATCCTCAGTCATCAGGGCTTAGAGCCCGAGACCTCTGCTCTGAGTGTGGAGAGTGAAGCCTGACCAGAGCACCTCCACTGCCAGCCCTCGTGACATGAATCAGGATCACTGGCTTGAAAAACCTCTTTTCAGCTGCCTGGCAGCTTCACAGCAGTGGAGTTTTCAAAATTAATTCCCTCTGGTCACACAACTGGGCCATTTCTCCCTTTTGCTGTGCAGAAATAAAGGATGTGAGAAACCACAGAGTTTTCTTCTTGCTTCCCCTTGCTCCAGGGATCTCCACTGCCACATACCAAGCCTTTATTTTTCCCCTGAGAAGCAGGAAAAGACAGAATAACAAAACTGCCACTACTTCTTTCAACAGGAACCTTTCAGAAGATGCAGCAGCCCCAATCCTACGTGTTCAGAGTAGCAAGCACTGATTCATGCCACACCTTGGCAGGTTCTCAGGAGACAAAAAAAACAGAGGAGCTTGACCATTGTACACTGTGTTCTGCATAAAATCTGTCTAGGTGTGAGTAATCTCTTGCTTGATTGCTGTGTCATTAGGCTAGGAAGACAGGCAAAAATTATGTTCATCTTCCATAAGGTTGCTAAGGCACCCTGTGCACTGAAGGCTCTCTTGGCTGTGTCTGTCGTGCAGGTGATTACTCCTGCATTAGTCACTCTGGGTTCCTACAGAGATCTTTGGGGATGTGATTCACTTCATCCTGAAATAGACCTAAATTCATCCAGATGAATTGTGTTTCTAAAGCTCTCTTTCCACCCATCCTCACTTCCCCCACCATTCACTGCAGAGGGAGCCCAGGATGGCCAGCTCTGGTGTTATCATTCATGTGGTGGATGTGTAAAGCTGGATCACACTCTGGGGACACATTTTATTACACTGTGTGAGACCACATGCAGGGAGACTCTGTGGTTCTCTCTCTAAACATTGTTGGTAATAGCAAAATAGGTTTTCTCAGTGAAAGGTGACAATCCCTGTGGGGGAAGCCCTATTTCACTAAAAACATGGCACCACAGCAACTTGTCATTTCAAGGGGCAGCTGCAAAGAAGTAAATGTAAGAAGACATCCTTGAGAATGCAGTTGTCTGGAGGAAGGACTGTGGAAGGCACAGATGTCACTGAGGTTTCAATGCTAGATAAGAAAAAAGGATTTTCATGCAAGGTCAATTTCAACTACTTTTATGGAACCTGGCTGTAGGAGACTACGCATGAAGTGGTTATCTAGATTTCTATTAACAAAAAACATGTAGTCAAGGCATTTAACAAAAATTAGGAAGGGACTTATCTAAGCAAAAGTTAAGAACCAAATTAACGAAATTAATTTTGCCCTAGTAGCTGTTAACTACCTTAATGCCTAGACCAATCAGGTCTCTCTGAACCCAAAGACAACTAGCTCACAGGTTGATATCTGCACTGTAGATAACCATGTTCAGCTTAGTTTGGTTCTCTTTAGGTCTTACAATATCTAAATTCAAGGTATCCATTCCAGCATCCCTGTGGGCCATCAGACAGAAATATGCTTTTCGAGACAGTAATCATCTGACTGCTTTGAGCACCCCTCTGAGGCTGGGATGAATCACTCTGCAAGAGTGTCTTTGTCAGGATAACCATTTTCTCAGCATGAAGGTTGTGGCTTTATTACCTCCTTTTGTAATTTGAACTACACGTTTGAGTTTATCTGTATGACTAGATATATGTTTCTGTGACAAGAATTCAAGGAAAATAAGTTCTTGAACAAAAAAGCTACAGTCATCCATTGGATATAAATGATAAGTTATGTCATTTTAGTCACAAAGATTAGAAAACTGAGGGGGGAACTTTTACATCTTTAGAAGAGTCTTTTGTCTTTATTGAACCAGCTCCTTGAAAAGGCCTGGCCATTTGAACAGGAGGATGGTAATGGACAGCAGGAACTCTTGCTGTGCACCTTGGAGATTCTGGATTTGGTTATGCCAAGGATCCTTGACTCAATTATGTTTATATATCTGAAAATAATAATTAATGTCTATATCCTCCACTGGAGAACCACAAATGCTTTAAGGCTTAGAGATTGCCAAGAGAAATTTTGGTTGCCCCATCCCTGGAGGGGTTCAAGGCCAGACTGGATGGGACTTGGCCAAGGGGAAGGTGTCCCTGCCATGGCAGGGGTGGAATGAGATGGTACTTATAGTCCTTTTAAACACAAATAATTTAATGAGCCTATGGTTTCTATGATCTGGCATTCATTTCACCCCATTGCACACAAGTGTGGTTTGCACCAGTTTAAGTGCAGACACAAGATAAAGATGCTTCTGTTGCTACTGGGTGCTTTGGTTTTACTAATTTGAGTGCAGCCATGTGTGGGATACAGGGACACCAGCAGGGAGAATTTCCTCCACAGCTCAGTTCTGGTGGGTTCAGACTACTTATTCCCTGAAAGTAGTTTTACTCTAAAATCTCCAGTCTTCCAGACATTTTTCATTCCTTCTAAGAGGGTTGATAAGTTATTCCTGAGAATGGAAATAACAAATCCCTGTCATATAGACAGAGAGACTGAGACACATAATTTAAGGAACTTGTCCAAACTGAAGGTTTTGATGACTTGGTTCATAAAAAGCCTTGGTCTCCTTCTCCTTCTTCTACTGTTTTTATCGTCTCCAGATAAGCCTTTTTTTACCCATCAGAAATGAGTGTTCTTTTTACCTTTCTCTTCATTTTTATCCTGTATTTGAACGAGACAGAACTGTAGAGAATGATAAATTCTTCTTATCCTGGTAACTTTTATGGAAAGGAGGGCATTTCATCATAGCCTACTTGACAGGTGATTCAAGGTTTCAGCTCAACATTTCCGAAGAAGAAAAGAAGAAAAATAAAAAAGATGGTGGTAGGGCTTTTTTC
>WBND01000485.1:482554-494526 GCA_013398595.1 Tychaedon coryphoeus
CCTTTTCCTTTTTTTTTTTCTTTTTAGGGATAGTCAATGCTGCAAATTAAACTGCAGGAGTTGGCTTTGTGTTTTTTTGCATACACAGCAAGGATAACTACACATCAAATTTATGAGCATCGTGCACAGGTTGCCATGACAACCCCTCCAGCCGCTGTACACCAAATAACCTTGTCATGTGAACATTTATCACAGGCACATCAAGTGCAACATTGCTCGGTGCAGTTCTTTGGCTAAACAGCAGGATTTTTTCCTGAATAATAATTGGTCATGGCCTTTTCTGCTATGAGTCAAAATTAATAAACTTCTAGATTTGAAATTAACCATCAACAGTACATAATCTGAGCGCCATTCTTCATGGCTGTGGGTGCTTGGAGAGAGGAAACTTTGCAAGGAGCACTGCTCCCTTCTCAGGAAAACTGGGGATTGTTATTTTATTGCCATTATAACCTCACAAAATCCCATATATAAAATGACAGGCTATGTCTGTGTGTGCATAGAACATATTATTGGGCTGTAAATGAAATGTGAATTTTAACTATTGAATCATTTGTGGGAAATAAAGCTTACTTCTCTGTTCTTTTTTTTTTTTTAAGGAACTCCTAAAGCCAGAGTCACATTCTAATTCTTCACACCCACCTTTAGTGATATTTTTAGGGGAAATTTGCAGGTTGAACACCTGGACCTTCAGTAGAGCAGCTGAAAGGCTTTCTTATGCATTTGAACTCGTCCCTGAGCATCCACATTTTAAAGAAAATACAAGAATTTAACTATGTTTCCAATTTATAATTTCAGGGGGTAAGATTGTGTGTGAGGGATTAGTGAACTGTGTAAATTACTACAGCAATTTTTATACAACACTATAAAAATTACATCATCAGCAAACTCCAGCTCATGCATACAAGTAGATGGATACATATATATATATATTTTGTTCCAGAAGAAATAATATCTTAAGCTGCATGCATAGAAATTTTAGAAATCTTCCATCTCTGGTGTAACCCTCATACCTCATGCTACCATACAGCTTTTTTAACCACACTGTCTTAAATGCCCAAACAGTAAAGAGCTTTGTAAACAAGTTTAGAAAATAGCAACAGCGGAGTGAGCAAATATCAGCAGTGCTCTTTCTTTCTTTTTCTAATAGGTAGGATTAGTTGAAATAATGTATGGTCTTGCCCATAGCTGTGTTTTTAAACCATATTCCACTGTGCTACAGGTTCTCATAACCACCACACCCACATCAAAACTTGCTTGACTTGCTGGAAAGATTTCTGTGGGCTTGAGATTGGCACATTAGGAAATAGGCATCATGTCTTTAACCCTTCTTAATTGCTTGTTGCAGAATGAGTTGCACTTTTCTCCACACATCTCTGCTTTCACCCCTAATTTACAAACTGAGGTGGAAACATATATATCCCAATGGCAATATTCAGTCAGATGCATTTTTGCTGAATGACTTCAAAACCAGATCAAATGCTTTGTGGGAAGCGTTTTGGTCAAGCACAAGGTTTTTGTCTGAAACCAGGCATCACAAGGCAGTATTACCTGCCTTTAAGAAATGCAGAATTTCTTCAGATTAGATAATTTAATTTTACAGATTAACCACATAGACCTCTCTATATTCTTACATCTCTTGAGATGTAGGTTTCTGGATACAATTCGTGAGCACTAAATCCCAACTTTGTGATTTCCTTGTGAAGAGTACTTCCCTCTCCACCAATATTCACAAAACATTGGGTGAAAAAGTAGGCTGGATTTCATGCACAAATCCATGGATCTTTTGGACTAATTTTATTATTTTTAACAGTCTACATGAGGCCTTGCTAAATTGTCTGTTTAATATTTGAAGAGACCTTCAGGGAATTAGATACACAACTCACCTTCCATTGAGACCATCAAACTTCATACATTCCTTTCCTCATAATACTCAAAATTTTCTTTAATAATTACCAGGTGTGGAGGAAAAACAAACACAAGCTTATATATCCAAAAGAAGATTTGTTTTGTTGAGCAAATCAATATGTATAGGGAAAAAATTACAGGATTATTTGGTTTCAAAAGGCAGTTGATTTCTGAGTTCCCACACTGTTGTACATGCAGAAATCATAAATATAAAGCTGATGTACATAATCAAGGTTGAAGATGAATCCTCCTGGGGTCAGCTGTGAGTCAAATATCTTCATTTTGTTATACTTCTCTAGCTTCTAAAGAGATGAGTCACTTACTGTAGCTTCTCACTTGTTCTTCATATTTTCATCACCCCTTGTTCTAAAAGGCAAAGGAGCTGTTCAAACAAAGAATCTCTTGTAAGAGGCACACTGGAATTAAGCCCTTGATCCTTTTTTTAAAAGACAGGATGTGGCACTTGGTGCCATAGTCTAGTTGAGATGTTAGAGCATGGGTTGGACTCAGTGATCTTGAAGATCTCTTCCAACCTGTGATTCTGTGATTCTGTGATCTGTTGAGCGCATTTGGAGGTGGTGAAAGGCTGTTTCAAGTGCAGCAGTCATTGCTCATGCACTCTGATTCTTCAGGAACTCTGTCCAAGTGACTTACACAGACATTCAGCTGGGAAAGAGGGCTAAAAGTGGTTTAGACATTTAACTAAAAATGTTCCTATGAAACGTCAGGCTTTATCATATAGGAACAATACACATTCTTTCTGCCTGTCTAGCTTCTCCTACAGTAGCTATTCCAATTCCAAAACCCTCAAGTCATACTTTTTTTTTTCATTAAGGATGATTTTTCTTTAACAGAATCCCCACCTGTCTCCCCTGATCAAGGAGATCTCAGAAAGAAACAAGGGAAGTGTGTCAGGATTGTGGGACTCTGGCACAGGGTGCCCAGAGCAGCTGTGGCTGCCCCTGGATCCCTGGCAGTGTCCAAGGTCAGGCTGGACAGGGCTTGGAGCAGCCTGGGACAGTGGAAGCTGTCCCTGCCCATGGCCAGGATTTAGAATGAGATGAGCTCTAAGGTTCCTTTCCAACCCAAACCGTTCTATAATTCTATAATTCTGTGTGTCTATGGTTCTATGACAGTGTGGTTATTTCATGCACAAATGGCAAGGCAAAACCACCAGCAAAAATTTTATCCCTGTGGCCCTTTTTGATGAGAATAGCAATTAGGCTGATTCTGATCATAATTTTCCGATTGTGATGAGCAGCATCTGGACATGAAAACGTTGCCTTTTTCCCAACCTGGAAATGAAACAAGAGATAATTTAATAAGGAGGTAATATAAAAGAGGATCTTTAATGAAGGCCTTCAGGAGCAGTTATGGAAAGATGTCCACAACAGCCACCCTCCCCCTCCAGGGGTGAGTACATTTTACAGGTTTTAGGAAATTAGGTAATTGATAAAAAGCACCAATTAGGAGGACAAGTGGTGATGCAATTTCCACTCCCCCAAGCCCTTCTCTGGAGTCCCCCTTCAGCACTAGTTGTACTTTATCCATGATAATGTATCTCCAAGAGGTGTTCTCAGCCTTGGTTCCCAGGAAGAACCAAGATAGGACAGGGGCCTTGTAACCTTCAGGGCTTGGAGAGCTGGAATTTGTTTTGTCTTTCTGCTTAGGGAAAGACCATGGGAAAGTAGGGGAAAAGTAGTCACTAATACAATAACTACAGAGCTTTCTGCCTGTCTATATGGGTGAAGAACACAGAGAACACATAAAAGTAAAAAAAGGCAAAACCTAAACAACATCAAAAGAGATCCAACTTCTGTTCCCAGGACAAATAGGGAAAATGTCGTAACATCAGGCAGCTGCATGGCTTTCCACTGTTATCAGATAAAAACTCCCAGAATGCAATTTAAACACCAACACCACCAAATCCAGACTCTTGTCTAAGCTTAGAAACCAATTCTGAAGGACAGTTGAGTCATTTTTTAGACTTGGGTGACTCAATACTTTGCTTATATTACTGAGTTGATTTTCATACAGTCAAATGATTCTTGGGTTAACCACAGAACTATAAATTTTTATAGTTGTTTGATGGGTGTTAAGTACACCTTGTTCCATGGCACTTTCACAAAAACCTTGAGACTTCTTGAGTATCATGTGCCAAAGTCAGGCTCTGTCAAGAGGTCAAATTGTAGGAAAAGAGTGTTCCCACCTCTAGCTGCCATGACCCATCACCAGCCCACAAGGCTAACAAGAAGCTAGCAGCCTTCAGAGTGTTGAGCAGAACTTCGAAAATGAAAAACTCACAGAATTTTTGAGATTTTCTACAATTCTCATTGCAAAGCTTATTAAGAGTGCTGGCCACAGGGATATAAATAGAGATGAAAATTATATATTTTAAATTTTTTTTTTCAGTGATGGGCAGAACTGATACTTTTCCAAGAAAATTTATGCTGAAATTCTTAGCCATGTTAAAAACTTACTGGATTTTTGCAATGTCACATTTTTCTTGATTGTCATAGCATTCATATGTCACATCATTACATCCTTCTTGATACCAAATTGTTTCCATTGGGGGTGAAGCTCTACAGAAAGTGTATGAAAGGTCTCTGGAAGTTACTCTTAGAAAATGGGCTTGAATAGATGCTCTGACTTGAAGAAAAACTAAAAATGCATAATCAAAACTTGCAAAAGGCTAAAAATCAAGAAAGTAGAATGCACCATAAAAAATTCTTCATATTGCAGCGCTTAGATAGAGACAAATTTTAAGGAAAAAAAAATATACTGAGAAAGCAAATTGATATTTAGGAGCAAAAAGTATTTATTTGAAGGAATTTTTATGGCCTGAAGTAATTAATCCTATATCTTATTTTCTTGAGTTCTGATTTATAACAATATTTATCAAAGACTACAAATTTCTAATTTGTTTGGCAAACTGAATGAAAATTCTATTAAAAACATTTTTTTCCAATCTGAGGCAATATGAACATTTATGCTTTCTGAAATGATCCCAAATCCTTGGAAGACACAGCCATTTTCTAGTTTATTTCCAAACTTCAACGATTCTTTCTTCATCTAGTCTTGAGAAGGCTTATCTCAGTTAGAACCTATTTCCAGAATGGGCAGGTGACACATGGAGTAAAACTGAGATAATGAAGAAGAAAGCACAGCTCTGACATGAACTTATCCTGAGCTTGGGAAAGAGCACTATGGTCACCTGGTGATGCCAGTTATTTTGGAATAAATCTGGTGTTATCTTAATGACCTCCAGAGAATGTCAGCAGCAAAAACTAGAGAGGAAGCTGACCCTTTCATGACTTAGTGAGAGTATTTCAGAACCAGAGATAACCACCTAGAAGTGTATGCAGATGAGACTAACAGGAAAAGAATGCATATGGGGAAAGACTGATAGGGAGCAAAGGATGCTGAGCCTGACATGATAACTTTATCCTTGGAGCTCCATTGCTTGATGGAAAACTCATTTTACAAGATGTCACACTGTGCTTATTGCCAATTTAAATGCACAAAAGAACTATTAGTTCTTCTGTCAAAATTATCAAAGAATCTGTGTAAAGTACTGGAATGTTACTTGTTTTAGGCACAATACATGGTTTTCAGGAAAAGGGACAAGGCTGGAAGCAAAAGCCTCTGGAAATGTACCAGAGTCTGAACTGATAAAACATCCATCTGCAAATCCATCAGCAAGGTCAAAGCACTGCTGGTGGGGAAATAAGTGATGTATTGCTGCTCATCTGGTGAGCAACAGCAGATGTGAGGGCCTTGCAGGTCATCTTCCTAGGCAGGGAGGAATCAGCCCTGGAAATGCTTGCTACATGGATATATCATGCTGGGCAAACTCAGTTGTTTACTTCTTACCCAACAGCCTGAAGTATAGACATGGACATGCAGAACATACCTATAATCTCACTAAAGGTCTTCAATCCAAGCTGCAAGGTTTATTTCTTAATTGTCTCAAAACCAGCTGTCATTAGGCAGTAAACAAACTCTTTTGCTTCTGTTCCCTTAAAGCACTGCATAATAACCCTGAAACCAAATCAGGTTTTGAATCCAAACTGTGACTCTGCAATGAAAGCTATTGCAGGACTAGCTATGAACATTAATGGTTCAGTCAACTCATGTTCTAGCACTTGCCAAAATCCATAGCCTCAAGGTCCAAAATTTGTTGTTGCAGTCTGTAAAAATTATTTCCTTTTTCTTCTTTAATCTTATTATCCAAGAATATCATTGTATTCCCCACAATATGCAACAGATACATTCATGGGCACATGTAGCTTAGAGCCCTTTCCTCCCCCTAATGACTTCAGTTTTCTCTCTTATATTCCAACTCTCACCAATGAGTCAGCTCCCCAGTTTTCTCTCATAAACCAGAAAGAATAATCCTGCCCACGAGCATCTCAGTGACCAAATAACATTTAAAAAACATTAATAAAAATTAAGGTCTTTCTTTCAATGAATTCCAGTAGAAATTAATCTTTTCAAAATTCAAAAATAATTTGCTTTTGAGGAATGTAATAATAATTTTTAATTTTGATCATTGACCTCATTGTTGGAACAATCTGTTTCATCCTGTACCAATGTGAAGACACAACACAGGACAAGAGTGAGCTGATTTTGGGATGGTGCTTATGAAGGGTAAGAGACTGATGGATGTGTCCACTCTGTGACTCACTTCCTTGATAATTTCCATGCGTCCTTTATGGAAGCTTCCAGGGTGAAGGCTGCATTGAGTTTTTACTGCTGGCAGCTACAATTGAGCTGCAAATTACATAGCTCAGGCTGGGGCTGTTCTTTCAAGATCTTTTCCACAGAGCAATGCAGGCCAAGAAAGAGAAAGTCCAAAGATTGATTAAACAGGTCTTGGGTCTCCTTCTCTGTTCAAACTCTCCCATAGCACCATGAGAAAGTTCCCACTGCCTTTCCCAGCTCAAGCAGGTGTTTCCTATGGGGAGGTTTTGATGTCAGCAGATGGAAGAACAACTGGAAGGCAAGAATGGGTGTCCAGAGATATCTCAGTGGAAGGGGAAATATCCTAAGAGAAAGCAAGTTGTCACCACACTGTGGCCTTTGCCAATTCTTGTTAGAACCAGCAGAAAAATTGTCATGTAACTGAGTTATCTCCTATTGAAAACACTATTTTATCAAGTTGATAAACTGTGGGGACTGAAGGAAGAATTGTGGGGACTGGAAGGATGGTTTGGGGGTAGAGGGAGAAGGTAATATCTAATTTTTGATATTGTCTTGACAAGGGAAGACTTTCTCAGACAAGCTGTACCAGAACAATGTGAAAAGAGAGGAAATTATGGAGGGCAAATAACAGTGTTACCACACAGCTGCAAATATAGGTTTGTTTCTCTCCTGGATAGGGAAACCTATTCTCATTTCAGGATGGTTTAAACTGAGTGAAGTATGAGAACACAGTGTCTTAGAGCCAGAGGAGACCTCCAGAGCCCACAGCTTTGTTCAGCTGTAGTTTTGTGGCTATGAGTCACTCAATTTATGACAATTACCTGTCTTACGAAAATCAAGTGTGGTTTTATTTGCTCTCAGTTGCCCAGTGGGTAGCAAGAACATGCCACAGCTTTTTGTAAGACCTCAAGGTAATTTCATTCTCATAAACACAGGGCAAAGGAAGTTGCCTTCATCCCAAGTACAGTAAAAACCAAACTTTTGGATAGTGACTCATTTAGCCACACGAGCCCCAAATGGTTTTGTGTTTTGATTTTGTGATATATTGGATCTGTCCCTTCTAGACAGTAGTTCAACCCACTGCAGGAGGTCAAAACCACAACAAATACATAGGTCTCAGACACAAAACTTTGCCAAGTTGCCAAAGGGGAAAAAAAATAAGCCTGCATATTGGTTTAAAGACCAAACTACTTAAAACAAATATCCCAATCCAATGGAAATTATATGGTCCAGTCTGAAAAAAACAGATTATTTTCACTGTGGTATAGGGAAAGGTCCTTCTTAAGCCTTGTCTTCATGAAAAATGAACTTTTAAAGTGTAGTTCATCTTCTAAAGCAAAAACCACAGCCTTCCTTTCGCCATTATTCTTTTCAGTTGTCTACTTCTCATCTAACATTGAAATTGAACACAAGTGTAGCATACAGGTTGATTTCTGATCCAAAAAGATTCACTTTTGGTAGTAGAGAATGTACGTTTTAATCTGCATAACCTTTGGAAATTCTGTACATCTCTGTTTATGGACTCTTTCATTTTGTTAAAATATGGTACTGCATTTAATTCAATATTTTTGAAGGTCCAAAGAATTTCAGTAGGTGCAGAAGCACCTTGTGGCACTTGTCTGTTCATGCAGACCTTTCAGATTTTCCATTCCTGCTGTGAGAGTTGCTGTTTTGCTCCTCCAGTAATTGTTTGCAAGATCTTCTTAAGGCTCTATCCTGGAGCAATATTAAGGAAGGAGTATTTGCAGTCAGCTGCCTGGGAGGGGCAGAAACACCTGCAGGTTATCCTTAGACCCCATGGATCTTGCATGGAAAAACCCGCAGAGTACTGAACTCTCTGAAGGTAGTACAGATTTGGAGGTGGGTTGGCTTGATATTGCAGAAAGTATTCCTTAGAGTAAGGAATAATGATAAATCCACAACTTCTTTCATGCCTCACTCTAATATTGCATCAATGGCAGCAGACTTCTCTGGCTGTGGGTGATGTGAGCAATTCCTTCAGCAAGCACAGGTTTATATTTCAGAAGTGTAAGTATCCTGCTGCTCTCAGTGACTTGCTGTGCCCTGCAGGATCCTGATGAAGGACGAACATTTCCCTCACCAAGGGCTCTGCACTGGTTTGTAATATTGGGATTTGCTTTTCCTCAGGTCTATACAGTTACAGCCAGGATTCAGAGCTCATACACAAGCCCTCTGTTTTTTGCTTGTATCATTAGTGATCTGGCAGCAGCATACATTTCAGGTTTTTATTTTCTCTATGACCAAGTGAGGATTTTCTCAAAGGTGACAAACATCCTCCTGGACAAGCTGGCATGGAAGATAACATGGAAGTGTTGTCATGAGATTCTCTAAAAGGCTGCTTTAAAACAAACAAAATCAGTCTTGCCAACACTTCTTTTGTCCCTTCAGAGGAGATAGGGGTTTGATCCCTGAGAATAGCAAAGGAGCAGAAGATGGTTTCCCATTCTATAGTTCCTGAAGGTGAAATTCTGAGGTGAGCTCAGATAGCTGATGATGTCTAAAAATCCAGAAGATGAATCTGTGAATGCTGGCTGCTCAGGACAGAAATAGCAAGCCCAGAGCAATGCAAAAGGGTTTATTTCTTAAAGCCTTTTAAATGGTTTAGCTCGTTTAGGTTCCAATAGAATTAAATATGTGATAATGTAGTATTCTTAATTGCAGTCTTCAGAGTAATTCCTGCCCTTTCTAAAGAAGTACCCCTTTGATACAAAAATGATTAATGAAGAATTATAATTCAGAAGAGATAGTCATAGCCTTCAATCTGATGTGCATAACACCAGACCACAAAACCTTGTAGCTATGTCTGCACCAGGCACTTAATTGAGTTTAAATAATAGTTTATCTTTAGCTCATTTTCAAGTGACAGAAAGTCTTCCATATACTCATTTAAACAGTTTCAATGGTTAATTATCTTCACAGTTAAAAATGCACACTGCTTTCCTACTCTGAATTCACAATAGCTTTGTTTCAGACTACCAAATCTCATTAAGCTTTGCTCTCCATAATTAAAAAATTGTCTATTTTCTAAAATCTCCTCCTAACAAAGATATTTGTAGACCATGACCAATTCCCCTCTTAGTATACTCCTGGAGAAACTGGATAGATTGGACTTCTTAAATTTCTCATAGTGAGACAGGTTTTCCCTGCTCTAAATCATGCTTGTAGTGTTTCTCTGATTGCTTTCTGACTCACATACAGCCCCTTTTAAAGCATAGAAACCAGCACTAAGATACCATCTTACTTACCAAGGAACACTGCTTCTCTTCTTTATTTGATACTTCCCCTGCTTAGATGTTCAGGGCTGGGTTTGCTCTCTTAATGTCAACACTGGGTACTTATACACACCTGAGAACCTGCATGCCCACAATCTTTTTTAGCAGAGCACCTGCTTTTTTTGTGGTGTCCGTATATCCTTCTGTCCCAGAGTACAGTCATCTTAGCAAAACATTTATCATTTATATTTATCTAATTTATCTAATGACAGAGGGTAGGATTAGGTTAGGTATTGGAAAGAAATTGTTCCCTGTGAGGGTGGGCAGGCCCTGGCACAGGGTGCCCAGAGCAGCTGTGGCTGCCCCTGGATCCCTGGCAGTGTCCAGGGCCAGGCTGGACAGGGCTTGGAGCAGCCTGGGACAGTGGAAGGTGTGCCTGACCACAGCAGGGGAGTGAAAGGAGCTTTAAGCTCCCTTTCAACACAAACTAATCTGTGATTTTTTGATACTTTATTCCTGAGTGTCCATCTTGTACCATTTTATGCATTCTGAACAAACTCACAGCCAAATATTGCCCGTAGAATAATTGCTCCTTTTTGTCAAGGGCTGTGTACCAGAGAATCCAGTGATTACCTGAGGCTTATTGTCCTGAATCAATTCTCAGCCAGCAGCTCCAGCATCTCAGAGAGGCACTTGGACATACTTGAGATTCTCCACAGGTGATGCTCTGGCACCCTCTGAGGTCACCTCTCACCCCAGCACTTCCACAAGGAGTGTGCCCACGGAGCACTCTGAGTGCTGCCATTCCCCACCTGGCTTTCAAAAACCTCCAGCCCACTGCAGACACCCACTGTAAGAGAGCAGCAGGAGGCAAGATCCGTAACACAAGCCACCCTCTGATTTCCTCCTTCTCTCCCTGAAGAGATCATTCTTGCCAAGAAAAGTACTTTGTGGGGGCTGAGCATTTACTGCTCTTTCAAGATCCAATTCTACTTCAGCTGACCCCGTTTACACACTCCTTCTCATACCCACTTATCTGGCAAATTTCCCAAATTCTGTTGCACGAGAATAAAGTCATCAGTTCCACTTGACTGTGCAATTGTTGGAAATCTGCAGAAATGCACGCAGCAGTGGACAAAAGAAAGGGTGAGGAGAGAATTGAGGTTTAGAACATTTCATGAAAGGTCTCCACCACTTAGTGTCATTACTAACTCTACAACCTGAGGCAATTTATTAAGAGTTTGGAAAAGCGGCTCAAAGAGCTGGATGTGGAGATTTCCATTAGAAATAGATGACTACTTTAAAGGTTGCAATTGGATTCTAAAGAACAGGCTAGATGAAAATTGTGAGAGGTGAATAGCTACTGAATAATGTGGGCTGGGGGAGGGGAAGAAAATTGCCACCTACTTGAAATAAATGGCTCTTCTAGAATAATGGGGTTTAAACTTTAAAATTGTTTTGTTCCATGACATGCAGAAGGATGTATTTATAGTTATTTTCAACTTCTCCAAACAGGCAACATTTGCCTGGAAAATAATTTTCATATAAAAATATGACAATGTAATTATCCTCTCCGGTATTTTCTACCTTTTGATGCTTTATTTATAATAATCTTTCATATTTTTTAGCAGTTTTAGCTATCTGTATGAATTGCATTCTGTGCTAAAAGACAAAGAGGATGTGAATAGGAACTGAGTCACTTCTTCCTCTTTCCACTAACTTTTCCTTTAAATTGACAAAATGAATGCTTGCCAGAAATCAAAAAGGTTATGATTGATACCATAACTAATAGTAATTCTGTTGATACTAACTTACCCCAAAAGCAGGATTTTCAAGACTCACATTTGGAGATGATGGCGTGGTTTTTTCATTCTCTTGCAGGCTATTTTACAGTGGAGATTTAATCCTGTGGGGTACAGGGAACATTTTTGTCTGTTCACTCATATACCTGGGCCTCACAGACTTTGGTTGCTTGCAGTGTCAGTGATTTAAGAATTCCCTGGAGCCTGCACTTCCTCTTCAGCCCCAATGGTGCAGGTCAAAACATCCAGTGACATCAAACATTCTCAAGGCACGTTTTGTGGCACTTTACAGTAGAGAACTCTTGGAATTATAAACTATGGAATAATT
>WBND01000485.1:510791-520910 GCA_013398595.1 Tychaedon coryphoeus
TTTTATTCTTTATATTTATTATTATTTTCTATATTTCTTGTCCAAAGCTTTATGCTATGAGATTTGTAATTGCAACAAAGAAGATTAATTTAATATCAATTTTTCCTCTGTGCCAATATACATCTCTCAAAATACAAGAAAAACCTACTACTCAGATCAATTTCTGAGGAACATATAAATCAGCATGGGCAGTTCAGAGAATATTGGAGGTGTTACAATATGAAATGTAATGAAGATTAATACAGGGACAAATGTAGCAAAAAATACATAAAAAATAAGTGTGTGCCACGGCGCAAACTGAAGGGAGCATTTGTTGATTTGAAATTGCTTCTTTTTTGTCCCCTACAGTGCAATTCATACAGTTCTAAAATTACATACCCCATCACATGAATAAATAACGAGGGGCCATCAGGAGTGACTTTTGTATCTGCTGGCTTGTAGACAGCTCCTCAATAACATTTTTCTTGAGAAGCTTCCCCTAAGTATCATGTAAACCCATAAAAGGGCCCCAAATGAGGGTGAAGCACAAGAAACAAGACAAACATTTTCTCATCTGGCTACAGTGAATATCCAGGGCACCACATTGAGGATATAATTGAAACACGGGTATCCATACAGGACTTCATGTAAATACACAAAATGGTTGCTCCTCCTTTCACAAATGGTGGATCCCGTAATTTAGAATAAAATAAATTTTATAGGTGCATAGCCACCTTCTAAATTCATAATCCTTTTTGGCGAAAAAAAGTATAAAAAAAAACACATTTCAAAGCTTTTGAGTATCTATTTCTATAAATTAGATTGTTTGCTGCTGAATATTATGGTAATACTGTATTAGTAGTCAAAACTCAAGATGGAATTCTATTCTATTCTATTCTATTCTATTCTATTCTATTCTATTCTATTTTTTTATCAATAGTTTTTTGTTTTTTGTTTTTTGTTTTTTTTTTTTTGTACCAGATTTAATTTATTTGCTAAAGACTCCTGTCTTCTTTATGGAATGAAAGCAGGTGAATGGGGAAACTAAAAGACCAAGAGAATTTAGCACTTCTTCCTCGAGCCCAGACCCTGCTGGTGCGTTTTTTATCAGTCATCCCCAACTTCTCTGGCTTAGGAATTATGGAATAAATTGTTCCTTGTTCTGCAGTAGTTCCCAGAGACCCAGCTGTACTGGCTGTGCTCAGTGCACACTTGAACTTGTGCTCTCCCTCCTGTGCCAAACTGAGAAGATAACAAATAGGGGGAGAAAATTCTCAGCAGGTCATTTATTTAAGAAATTAAACATGAATCTTCCAGTCCAGTGTGGGCTGGACCCATCAGCCCTGTTTTCACCTGTGTGTTGGAGGTGTTTTGAGACCTTATAGAGATGTTTGTGTACTCAGTTATTACTGAGATCACTAACAAATTTGGCACAGTCTATTAAGTGTTCAGGTACTATGGTAATTAGCTCAGTCTGAAATCCTCACCAGATGAAAAAGTGCAGCAGAATGACCTTTTAATCCCCTTGCCTTCGTTTCAGCATCTTATCAGTGTTTCACAGTTCCTTCTTAATATGTGACAGCATAGAGAATTTCATAATTCATTTCAGCTATCGAACCCAAATGTGAAATTACTGGAGGAATTCTCACAGACACTTCAGACAGAGAACTTTTGTATTTCTAGGCTTGAAATGGGTTCGGCCATGAAAACCATTTCTAAGGACTCAAAAGGTGTCAAATTCACAATGAGCAGAGTGGTTCTCTCCCAGCAGAATACAGAACACAGCATGGCTGAACCATTCTTGACATTACTCTCTGTAATTTAAGATGAGTCAGAGACAGGCCCTTCTCCTTCTGTCAAAATCAATGTCTGAGTCCTTTTCAAATAGTCTTTATGTTCTTTGGAGTGACTCTTCTCCTCCCACAGGGTTTGCTGGCAATTCAGTCAGAGTTTAAAGCACTTTGAGTAAGGCCCCCCCTTACTCAACAGCAGTGTTGTTGCTCACAGGTGTTGGGCAGAGATGTGGTCTGTCCTCAGGAGAACTTTTCAGAAAGCAAAGGGGTTAACAGGAGACAAGTCAAGGTGGTGGGAGTAGAAAAAGGCAGTGGTAGTAGATCATCTTTGGACGTTTGATCTCTACTCCTCCAGAGAAGCTCGTGCTGTCAACCTTGAAGAAAGCTAGAAGTAGAGCTATTTCACCAGCACTGCTGCATTTGAGACCTTAACTTGGGTTGAAATTTGTAAATGTCAAGCTTTTGATTATATTTCTATGTTTTTAGAGTGATAGAAGCAAGAGAAGCCAAACTTAATCTCTAAAGGAATCTCTTGTAGCTTTCTATTGTGTATTTTTTCCGCAAAAGACAAGGCCCAACAACCATTTTAGGTGAATAGTTATCAGTTCAAGAAAATAGATGTTTAGGAATAGCTTTGAGCAGCAGCAACCTGTAATTTTGCTGATGAAACCTAAAAAAACCTGCATGACTAGAGTCTCCTGGTCTACCCCTTTCTTTGGACAAATCTTCTGACTTCAACACCTTCTTACTGATGAAAAGCCCATCCTAATATAGCACTAAAAAATATTTGAAAGAATAAGGTTGTCTAAAACCTCATGTTACCTGAAAGTCTCAAGCTTTTAGGTGTATCACCCTCGTGAATATAGTCACTGTCTAGTAGACCTGATGGGGAAGATTCAACAGTTGAATATTTCTAGCATAGAGCCAGCCTCAATCAGCCAGAGAAAGATGTGGATGTTGAAGGGTGTTTTCAAAAGCAAAATATAGGTGATTTTTTTTTTTTCAGTTCTGAACAAATTATTGTGTGGTGTAATATTGCCATTGCAATTAAACTTTGGGGCCTGAAACCTCAGAGTATGAATGCTGTGGTTTTCACCTGCTTGTAGATAGTGTTTTCCTTTTCCTGGAACCTAGTTACAGCAATGACAGATAGAGAGATACTCCTGTGATTTATATCATAGCTACCACCACGATATTTGATCACTGGTGGTGGGAGGCATGGATGCCAGTAATCTAAGAGTTACTTAGATTCCAAATCCTGTAATGTGTTGGCAGAAATCTTATGACTCCATTAAGTTGTGTTATGCTGTATGGGAAATAGATATATCAATCACCTTCAGTTAAATATTTAGAACTCATGCGATATTTAAAAGAACAATGATCTTTAAGATACAAAAATAGTACACTCACTTAATATATGCTGCACTCTCACAGACTTAGTTCTAGTTACATGGCAAGCAAAATTGTCCCAGTGATTTACATCCACAGCAGGGAGCACTAAAATTGACACAGTGCTGGGAGTTAGGTGAAGGTAATCTGCAAGCACAATGAAGCTGTGGTCTGTCCCAGAGCTTTGTGCAGCCTGCCAGAAGCAAAGATGAAATGAAGGAGTGGTGGGTGATGCAGTAGGAAGAGGAATGATGCTATGGGTGCTTGTCACTCTCTCCAAGACAGCAGAATTCACAGGTTTGAAGTCTGAGCTGTGCTTCCTTCTGCTGTTAAGGAAATCAAGGCAATTAGGCAAGAGAATGGGGATAGACTGAGTGGGTGTGCACAGAGGATGGTGGCAAATTCAGTGTTTTGGAATGTATGGCTGCACAGCTGCCAGAATGGCTGAAACAGAGAAGGGAAATGGCAATGGCCACTTGTCCTGAATCCCTTGGAGAATTCTAGCTCCAGAGACATCCTGGTGCAGGGTGGTTCTGCCTTCTGTTCACCTCCACCATTCTGTGCATAAAATCAATTGTGCAGGGGCAAGGGGGACAGTTCATTTTTTTTCCTCTGGTTATATTTTAGCACTGGTAAAAGGGGTAAAAAACAACAAAACTACCAAGAGTCATAGTGAAGTAAGAAGTGCCAGATTGGATCAGACACATGGACTAGCTAGTGAGCATCCAGTCTCCAGCAACAATCTGCATCAGATGCCTCTAAGGAATGTGAACTAAGTCTGTAGAAGGCAGATGTTGGGTAATTTGTTCTCAGTGAGAATTTCATCCTAAATCATAACACTTACAGATTGGTCTTAACTCTGAAACATGAAGTCTTGCATCTCTTGATCCTTCTGGATATCCTGTTGCTTGGGCAGACCTGACTAATTTCTTGGCCCCAATGACATCTTGTGGTGAGGACTTGTACAACCTGATGCCAGAATTTCAGCCTTTTCTCAATTTTGAATTTTTGCTTTACAATTTATCCAAGGCTTTATGTTTCTAGGGTTTTTGTTTTTGTTTTTGTTTTGTTTTTGTTTTGCATAAATGTACATAGCTCATGTTTTATTTTTGGTTTTCATCTTCGTGTGTGTCCCCAAACTAGATGCTGAACCTCTATAATATTGAAAGATTTCTCAGGATATCTTGACCCATCTGACAGGTAGGATGTGAGAGGCATGAGTTTGGGGGAATTTTTTTTTGCAAGAAACAAAAATTTGCTTTTCATAGAATAACCTGAGTTGGAAGGAACCCTCAAGGATGACTGACACCCAACTCCTATGTCGTTTATCCTGACTGGATGATATCTCTAAAGGTGGATAGCGTTTGTTTGTACAGTGATCCCAGACTTTCCTGTTTCACTTTGCATGAAATAGCAAAGAATGCAGATGGTTCAAAAGAGGAAATTTAGGCTGGGCATTTCAACATAATGCCCAAAGGCATTTTAAAACTGGGGGTGGATGGAATAACACAAAACCAAAACCAAAATGCAGTGGCATACCTCAGGAACCCAAATTTTCCCCCCTGTTCCTGGAGATCTCTCAGTTTGTATGCAAAGAGAAATGTGAATTCAGTCCAAAGGCTAAAGTGGGACCTAGTCACAGTCTTAGATCACCAAAGAGGATTTATTGGTATGAGAGATCCAGGCTCTCCTCACAGGGCACCAGATGCAAAGGAAATAGCCACTGGATGTGAGAAAATCTTTTTCACTCTGAGCATGGTGATACACAGAAACAGTTGTGCAGTTCTTCCTCAGAGATTTTCAGGACTTGGCTGAACCAGACCCTGGTGTGCTGGATCTAACTTTGAAGCATAACTTGCCCTGATCAAGAGATTGGACAGGTAACCTTCAGAGGTTCCATTCCAACCTGAACTACTCTATAAATTTGTGACATTTATGATGCTTACCTGGGATTAAACTAATTCATCCAGGGTACAAAATTCAGTTTAGGACTCAGCTATTTAGAGCTCCAATTCAGGCCTTTAGCTTCAAAAAGAAAACTTTTCAGGAGAATGAAATGTTTCAGAGGGAAAAACCCAGTATTTTTTGATCCCACCAAAAAAAGTAAATCCCACAAATACTGTCCAATGTTAATTAAATTCTGTGTTTGAGCTTCAGTCACTGCTCAATGATGAACATGCTGCCATGACAGCCTGACAACTATTTTGATTTATGACTGTAAAATCTAAAGCTGAGGAAAGATCAAATCTCAAAGCTAAGTAGAAGAAAGGAAAACAAAGAAAACAAATCCACCAACATTGTGTTTTGACCACAAATTTGAACCACCAGAGTAAGAGCTGAGGTTTTATGAGTTTGATTTTTACAGCAATGCAGATCTGAAGCAGTAGAGTAGTTCCACAACTACATCTCTACTTTTCATCAGAAAAGAGTGTATTGCCACTATTCACAAACTTCTTTCTGTTAAGCATGGGAGAGAAAAGGAGGGGGACACAGATTTTCCCATAAAATCAAACTGAGAGCCCTGTGAGTTGCCTATTACTGGAAGACATAGCATGGCTCAAAAACCTTAGATGCAATAGTTGGTGAAGTTGGTGCACCATAAAATGCAACCCAGACTTGATATGGGTATGCTAGACTTATATAGGAAAGACATATCCACAGGGCAGGGCTGCTTCAAGCCCTCTCAGCAGGCACTGTGAATCAGTTTATTGGGGCAGACTCGGGCAAGGGTATCCCCAGCATCTCCTTTTAATGCAGATTCTTACTCTCTGGCCATACCCCTCAGTTTGAGGGTGGTCACTGATCTACAAAACATGATGGAATGGGGACCTCTCATACTGTTTTCACTGGAAAAACAAGCTCAGGTCACTCTGTCCCTTGGAGATCTGGTGCAGAGCATTGCAGAGAGAAATGCTGGTAATGAATGGATAGAGTGATAGTGCAATTACATCTGACACATGTTGTCATAAATCAAACCTGACAGAAGTCCCAGAATTATTTTACAAAGCTCCGTGCAGATTGGAATGTCCAAATCTTTGAGGCAAAGCAAAAGAGCAAAGTCCTGTCCCTTCTTGTCTTTAATGAGCTTATGACTATATTTTAAATAACTGAGCTGTGAGGACTGAGGGCAAAGCACTTCCAGATCAAGGGCAGCAAGATATACACTAAAAAGAATGGGTAGACTGAGGGGTTTTTTCCTCCTCTCTGAAGGCTGCAGTATAGAACTGTGATCACTAGCAGTATAATACTGGCACCTGGACTTGTGTCTGTGCTTCCAGCAACAAGAGAAGAGGATGACGATCAGACCTTTCAAATTATATATATATATATATATGTATGTATGTATGTATGTATGTATGTATGTATGTATGTATGTAAAAGAGGAAAAAATACTTTCATCAGAGAAGGATGAAAATTATGTTGCTGGTTCTCCATGGAAGGTGTTCAGATTCTGTGCTGAGCACTGGGAGAATAAAAGTCATAGACAGGATGGCTGCCTTGAAGTCATATCATAGAATCACAGAATCACAGAATCACAGAATCACAGAATCATTTATGTCAGAAAAACTCCCTAAAAACATTGAGCCCAACCATTCCCCCAGCACTGTCCCATGTCCCCAAGTGCCACATCCACATGGCTTTTAAACCCCTCCAGGGGTGGAGACTGCACCACTGCCCTGGGCAGCTGTTCCAGGGCTGGACAGCCCTTTTGCTGAAGAGTTTTTCCAATCCATACCTTGCCTTGGGCAATTTGAGGCTTTATCCCATCCCTGTTCTCTGGATAAGATCCCAAATCCCCCCGGTGTCCCCTCCTGTCAGGAGTTGTGCAGAGCCACAAGGTCCCCCCTGAGCCTCCTTTTCTCCAGGCTGAGCCCCTTTCCAGCTCCCTCAGCCTCTGCTGGGGCTCCAGCCCCTTCCCCAGCTCCGTTCCCTGCCCTGGACACGCTCCAGCCCCTCGCTGTCTCTCTTGTGCTGAGGGTTCCAGAGCTGTCCCAGCACTGGAGGTGTCCCAGCACAGGGGACAGGCACTGCCCTGGGGCCAGCTGGACACTCCATGGCTGATACAAGCCAGGATGCCCTTGGCCTATGCAAGCCATCCAATAAAGGATGGAAATTCTCCTTTGTCCTCCTTCTGTTGCTGATGTATTTGTGAAAACAATTTTCATTGTCCGTTGTGACAGTGGCCAGATTAAATTCTAGTGGAGCCTTGGTCATTTTAATTTTCTTCCTGTGCAACCTCACATTTTTGTAGTTCTCCTGAATTGTTTGTCCCTTCTTCCTAAGGTCAATAACTCCCCATTTTTTCAGTAATTTCCATCCAAATCTCTCTGTTCAGCAAGGACAATTTTTTTTCCCCGCAGGCTCATTTTTTGGCATTAGGATTTCATGTAGGCTTTGCCCCTGGCTGCCACAGTGTGTCTTGTTTATCCTGCACAGCTGGCAGAGCTCCTGGTCCCCAGTGCTTCCTGAGGGCTTCTTTTATAGGGGAGGGAAGTTTGGATTTTACCCCTCCTGGCTTGTGACCCATCAGCTGCGGGCTCCTGGCAGCTCCCTCTGCTCCCTGAGGTTCCCCCAGTTTGGGAAACACCTCTGTGCCTGGCACTGCAGCTCTTCACTGATAATTGGGTGGCACCAGAGCTGCTCCCCTGACTGCTCAGGACCTCCCTCCTGGCCTGGTTTCTGCACAGTTTTGGCTGGAAACAGAACAGTGCAGTATGTCCTGTTCCGAGGGTTAGGTGACCTCCAGAGGTCCCTTCCATGAAATTACGGCAAGATTCCACGATTTCCTCTTAAACTGTTGTGTAATAGCAAGAAATATCCATGATACTTGGCCATAATCCAGTTCATGGTGGTTTTTCCACTGAAAAATGATACAATTTTGCAATTAAAATAAGAAGCTTTAATTAAATTATGTTCTCTTGTTTCTCCTGAGACTACACAACCTTTGAGTTCCCACTGATGATATTTCACACTGACACACTACAGGGGTTTATTCCTAGAACTATTTTTTTTATGGCTTCAAAGAGAAATTTTCTGTTTCCTGAAGTTTTAATCTACTACTATTTCCAAACAGTAGTTACAAGAAGTAAAAACAGGAAAATCTAATGGCAAGATTTATAAAATCAGTCCAATGTTGAATTGCAGAATATCAGTAGTCCATAAATTAAAATAATTTCATTGGAATGTATTTGCCCTCCCTTCAGCCATTTCACCTATTTTCTATAGATTACCAGAAAAACTTAAGCATCTTCTTGGTTTTAATAACATTTTTGTCAACAAAACAAGGCAGAGGTTTACAAATTTTGTCTCTCTGCAGACAAGTCATGAAGGCCCACCCTGTCACCCTCCTCTAATGAACTGGTCACCTTGCAGAGCTGGCAAAAGCTGAATAGTTTTCATCAGGCTTGCATGTGTAACTGCCTTACAAAGTACTCAAGATTGGGTAACAGTCAAAACAAACCTATGCAAAAATTTACCATTTTAGCAGATGGAGTCAGAACAGCTCACTTGCGAGCAGTAAAACCTTCATATTTCCACAGCTGGCAAGTTTCCTGTGGTCTAAACGGTTGGAGCTTTTGGGTTTTTGAGAGACAAGACCTAAATCAGGCTTTAACTCATAAAACACTTTGTGTTTCAAATATCAAGGTGTCTTACAGATTTTTGCTCCCTGAAAAGACAGAACTAGGTTTAAGTAATTTGGAGAGGGAAAATACATCTTTCATCTTCTGCCCCACATCCTGAAGCAAAAGCAGTGATATGGTGAAAGCTCAGTTTTGGCTTCTGTGACATTTTTTACAATCAGGCTTTTCTTGGTTGTTGCTCTACAGCCAGAGATCTCACCTCTTGCCTCTCCTGACCAATATAATTGTGTCAACAGAAGTCTGCAGTACAGAGGAGATCAACTTCTGAATTTTATTGTGCTGCTTCTGTGAAGTCCAGTGTAACAAGAGAGTGTGTTATGAAACCAGGCAATAATATTACACAGCTATGAGTCACTTAATATACGCTGGTTTTGTCAAGAACAAAAACCCTTTATTGGAAACAATGCCTGTTGGAAAGTTAACTATTTCTGATAGCAGGTTCTCAGGCTGGGGTTGCCTGGTCCATGAGGAAGCCAAAATCCTATTATAATGCTGTGTAAACTGAAGCTTTATTAGTTCACACACTTCTTGACAGTCAGAAGATTTGAACCAAAGGAGACTTTGTCAGAAAAACTATTCTGGGGTTGCATTAGTACCAAAGGATGTTTCAAGGGAAGGGCTAATGTCTCTTCCACTCTGGATGGCTTGGGGTAGGAACTGATGTGAAGTTTATAGCTGTGACTTTTGACAACTTGCCCTGGCATTGAGGTAGATGAAGGATGGACAAATTCTGTTCAGAATTAGAAAGAATTAAGCCCTAAACATTACCTCACACCTGTGTTTTAGCCTTTCCTTAAACTGTAAGATTCAGTTTTACTTCAGAATGTGGATTTTGCCACCTCCATGCCAGGGAAATCAAATGCCATGTTTTCTTCCTAATGGGATCTTCTTTTAAAGTAGACATACACCAATAGTTGCCTTGAAGTGGATCTGTCACTATCTAGTCCCCTCTATTTTAGTGTGACCTGCTCTTTAGCACAGGGCTGGACTGGAAATCTTGATCTCTGGTCCCAACAATCACCACAATGATGGGGTTATTTTGCCTTCTGCAAAGTCAAAGCATGTTTCCCCACCTTCCATGACTGGTAGAGCAAGCTGTTGTTCAGGGGGCATTTTGTCATTTCCAGCTGTATGCTTAATTATTCAAAACCAACATTTCAAAGCAGAATTTATTTGTGTTGTCCTTCTTCCCTTCCCTGTTTTCTACAAGCTGCTGCTGTACTGTTGTTATGCTCCGTAAAATCAGCTCTGCAGAAAAGATTTATTCCTCTGGTACTGTGCTAAAATTTTAAGATTGTTCAAGTGTGGCCATACCC
>WBND01000485.1:564046-575461 GCA_013398595.1 Tychaedon coryphoeus
AAAAAGGAAGAAGAAAAAAAGAGCAATTCTATCTTCTGTACATCTGGATATATGATACAAAGACAAATGGGCCTCAGTGGAAGGAGTCTCAGGGGACCCTGTAAAAGTGCCAGGGGGCCCTGCAATTAGGGCACTGATTTAATGGGACGTGTTCACTGACTATGCACAACTGCAGTTCCATTAGATGCCTGCAGGTAGGATGACCCTGCAAAACAGCTCATGTACTACTTTTGTTTGAATCTCACTGCTTTTCCCAGGAATCCCATTCACAGAAATTAACTTCTGTTCTTATTGAAATTTATGTAACCTGCAGGAGATATGATTTTTTTCCGTATCATATGAGTCAGAAATGTAAAAGATTTGCTAAGATATAGAAAGACTTGTGCTGGATACAATTAGCAATTCTTTTAATCCAGATTCTTCCTCCAAGAGTTCCTCAGAGGAAGACATAAGAATTCCCTTTGAGCAATTATGGACTAATTTTGCTATATAAACCTGTCAGCAGTAATGATTGTATACCCTGTAGTATGAGAGTTTATGTTATATTGTGCTTCCATTATGCATCTATGCTCTGTGAGATAACTCACAGTACTCCCAACTACATTTTCCTCCTGCAAAATTGCATGCCCAGTAATATTTTACAGTAGTGACTTCCAGAGATCAATTAAGCAGTGAAGGAGGAAAAAAAATAGTTTACAATAATGAAAAACATTTATCCCCACTGCCCAGTATCTGATTCACCATGTCCTTACCAGGCCTTTGCTGTGGTCTCTGGTCTAACTCCTGAGCTGCATGTCTGAAATTAAACTCACCACTGTCCACAAGTAACTCTGCCACCTCCAAACCACACCTCCCTCCTTTCCTACTGCCCACTGCCTTCTTATAAGACACCTCCAATTACTTCATCTTTTGCCAAAACCTTCTTTAGTTTTGTCCCATTAGAAGCCAACCAGCTGCTCTTTGGTGGCCCTCTCTGACAGGTGAGGGTGAGTAAAGGATGCCCTGAGGCAGTCTGTCCATCTGTCCTCTGTCATGTCACCCTTTGGCAAACAAAGGGTTCAAGTAGAAGGAGGGATTGTGGTTTGCCTTTACAAAACCAAGGGACATGGAGTTTCAATTATTTCACATGTTTTAACCAGCTTAGAATCACAAAATCATGGAATGCTTTGGGTTGGAAGGGACCTTCCATCCAAAGTCCATCTCACACCAAACGCACTACCTTGATACCTTCCACTATCCCAGGTTGCTTGGAGCAGCATCCCATCTGGTCTTGAACGTTTCCAGGGGCAGCCACAGCTTCTCTGAGCAACCTGAGTTATTTGGCCACTGATTAGTTCCTGAGAGGAGAGTTTTCCCACTGCTGATATAGAATGCATCAGGTAATGCATAGCCCTGCCTCGCTTCCCATTGCAATTAATCTCCATTGACTGATGGTTTAATTCTAGGTGTTGATTATTTTAATTCCTCATTCCCTCCCTCTCTCAGATCTCTCTGTGATTTTTCTGCCTCTCCAGTCATATATCCCTCCATTCTGACAAGCAGTTGCAATCCTGATGGCTCCTCTGATTTCTCAGCAGTTCCTCTCTTATTTTTGAAAAGCTAGAGAGGGAAGGGGAAAAAAGAGGAGAAAAGTCAAGCTGTAGGATGTGTCATTGATCCCTAGCCAGACTGGGCCCAGTTAATCCCCATGCAGTCAGAGAAGTTCTTTCAGCAATCTTTGGCAAAGCCTTCAGGGAATGGGAAAGCTTAGGGTCTGGGACCCTGCTTGACCAGGTCACTGTAGGCATGGCAGGGGAAGAAGCCATGCTGAGGAGAGGTGCAGCCAGCATGGTATGTGAGGAACAGCTCAAAAAAATTAGTGAAAACATGGCTCTATTTTTGATAATATTGAGGAAATATAGTGGTGGCTCACAAGCTAAAGGCTAATCTGCTAAAATAAATTTTGGACAGCATCTGGAAAGCTACACAGCCTTGCCTTGCCTTCCCTTCCCTGAAACTTCCCTGAAACTTCCCTGAAACTTCCCTTCCCTGAAACTTCCCTTCCCTGAAACTTCCCTCTGGCCAAACTACCTCAGTCCTCTCTAAAGTGATGGTCACTTCCTGGTCATCATCACAGACACCCTTTTACACTCGCTCCTGGTGGAAATTCATTTGTTCATTTCTGTCTCATAGGAGGAGTTTCAGTACTGGAAATATCTTGACTGAACCCTCCAGGATCATAGGTTACTTTCAATTTTTTTATTTGTTTCCTGATTTTCCAATTTGAAAATCAGATCAGAGGTCTCCAGGCTTGAGGAGAGCACGCTGCTCTTGCTCTATCCCTCCCTGTGGATGGCACCATCTTGCAGAGAATTTATTATCCTCCTCTAAAGCCAAACGTGATTAATCTTGCAGCATCTAGATAAGCACAGTTCATGCATCTGCAGCTGACCCAGACTCCTTATGGAGTCCTTACCATCAAGAGTGAGTGATAGCTACACTTAGTGCAAAGTCCTTTAAATGTACCTTAGGTATCTATTTTAAAAAGACACAGATAGTGTATTTAAAGTGCTTTTGTCATAGCTAACAGTAAAGAGAATTCATGGTGAGCAACTCCTCCACAGAAATTTGCTTTTAGTCAGATGACTGCCACCATGAGTGGACAACCTACATTTTGTATGACTGAGCCTTGCCAAGTTTCTGTGACTCACAATTTTCCATCGCACTAATAGCATCCTCTAACTTCATGTGGCCAGCAAATTTAATCAGTGTATTCCTGCTTTGTGTACATATTAAATCAGCTCAGTGAGATGAGAGATTCCACCAGTAGCTTCCCTCCATGGGAACAATCAGCCTCTCACTGAGACCTTCTTGCAGTTTCCCGTGCAGAGGGTTTATCAGTCACCTGTTGGTTCCTCCATCTCCTCTTTAATGAATAAATCACTATGTGGCAACATGCAAAATGCTTGCCTGTGGCTGAGGCTTTCATTTTTTAAGAACTTTATTCTAGGAGAAGAGGATAACAACTCTCTGTCCCTCCAGGTAGCTACAACACAGCAGTACTCATAGTCTGCAGAGCTGTTTCATGCAAACATTACGTGTGTTTAACAGATGCCTTCTGATATCAGTCCTATCCATGCACGTGTTCTATCTCCTACATCTTCTCCTGTTGCACGATTCTTGGCTCTGTTTCACTGCACTGCAAAGCGTGCTGAGGTCACTGCAAACAAAAAGGACATTGCCAGGAGTGATGGCTGCACCTTGAGATGATCAGGGCTGAAGCACATACCACTGAGGCCACCTGGTGTACAGAGCAGGGCTGCAGTCCATCTGCCTGCTCCTGCTGCATAGCCTAGCATGGAAAATTAAACAACAACAAAAAAGACAAAAAGGAGAAGAAAAAAAAAAAAACCTGTGTGTTTAGCAAGAGACTATTTTGACTCCTCAAATGCAGTGCTGAGGCTCCCTGTCCTTGCTCTACTGGGGTACATGTGTGGCTGCACTAAGCAGCCTGAAAAAACAGAATTTACTGGTGTTGGAGGGAGCAGACCTCTAAAACACAAAGGGCACCATGGTGGAAAAGGCTCATTTAGCGAAATGGGTTGGCTCTGAAACACTGCCAGCACCAGCAGGAGTGAACAGAGACCTGGTCAGCCTTGTTCTTCTCCTCATGTCCCTCATGTTATTTGAGGCATGAGGAAAGCATCCCTTCAGCATGCAGTCCTTGAATGGAGCCCACTTCCCAGCACAGGTGGATGGATTTGAGAGCTGTCTCCTTTCATTTTACTTTGTTCCCCTTTTTTTTCCTACCCATCGAAAAGCAGTTTGTGTCACTGCTCGGGTGTGACAGCAGAGAGGAAAAATTGTGCCGTGAAATTAGAATTTGAAGTGACCACATGTAATTTGAGCTTGAAAGAGTTTCGTTGCCCTTGGCTTAAACACATCTTGCAGACATTTGTGACTGAATTTTGGGAGTCAGACCCATCTGGCCCTTCAGACAAATGGGGCTTATGGGCTTCTCAGTGCTTCTCATGCCCATGAGCAGTGACACTCAGGGTTGTGTCCTGAGTGACAGAACATTAGAGTTGTTACTAGACTGTGGCTGCCACTCAAATGTTTCTGTGACCATCACATCACAGGACATACACAATTTTTTATAGGCCAGGTCGTTGGGTAAGAAATTCAACTAGAGTATCATCTTGAAAGCTGGAGCTCACTGGGAGCCATCCTTGGGGCTAACATTTCATTATCCATGTGCAGAAGGTCCAGCATTGACACCTCCTGCTCTGCATGGATGAAAGAATCCTCTGGGAACCAGCCTGGCATGTTCTCCAGCCTCCCCTTGTGGTTGTCCCACCAGAAACCTCGGGAGCTGAAGCTTTTCTCTGCCTTTAATGCTCTTCTGAGAAAGCACAAAATGTCACAGAGCTGGCTGAGGGAAAGGAAATGGGCATCAAATACACTATATTCCCCCTGACTGGAGAAAAAACTAGCATAATCAAGTCACAAATTGTTTGAAATTTTAGCAGAGCCCTTAGAGAAGTCAGCCTGCCTAGAAATTTCATGGGAAAACCGTGCAGTCTCCACGAATGCAAAGCTGATTATTTTTGCTAAATCAAAGACAGAGTGCTGTATATTTCACCCATCTGCTGCAGTCTGGCTTGTACAAAAAATCCTGCCTATACATCTTCCATATGTTAGGACGCAATTTGGATGTCTGGAAGTTAGTCATAGAGATAAGAAAGATGCAGTGTCATCTCCAACCAGGGCAAGACTGCTCCCTGAAATACATTCCACAGCAGAGACAGAAATATTTTTTCTATTTTTTTTCTGTTCAGTGGCCTAAAAGAAATCCAAGAGAAAATCCTGGGCAGGTCTACTAGCAAGTATGTTCAGGATTTCCAGCTAGGCAAAAGAAAGCATAATAACGAACTTTATTTGGGGTCAACCTGAAGGAATTTTTTCACTCCAAAAATAAACCTCTTCTTGTGTCCTGAGACTATTTAGGAATTTTTTTTTTTCTTAATCTTTTTTTTTTCTTCCTGTTCACTGCAGTCAATTTTCAAATTAAAAAAAAAATGTTTTGAAACAAAAGTCAAAATATTTCTTAAAAAAATACTGACAGGGATTGCTTTGCCATTTCCTGTGTTGAAATATTTCATACATAACAGCACTTCAGTGTGAATATTTTCAAAGACTGTGTCTTTTTGGATGAAATGATTTCTGGAAATGGAAGACTGTGTCTTTTTGGATTAAATAGTTTCTTGAAATGGACACAGATTCATAAATGGTTTGGAGTGTCCCTCAGAACTCCATATTTCTACTTTCACGTAGAAGTAGAAATAATACTAGAAAGAAGTAGTAGCAATGTTAATTGGGGGATATAACAATTTATGCCATTTACAATTCAACTGCTGCAACAAAAATCTTGTTAAGGATTACATTTCACCTGAATGTCTCTCTGGCTTAATTTTCTCATTCCTTGGGAATATCTTTCCCAATTTTCCAACAGAGAGACTGCTATCACAGCTGCTTTCAAGCACCCAAATGCCTCCTGGCACAACAGACAGAAGAATGGCACAAGCAAATACAACTCATCAGTGCCTTTTGTTCCCTCCTGACCAGGTGCTAAAAAGCATTTGAACAAGCAGAAAGAGTATCTCCTGCAAAGTCCACACAATAAATTCAGGGTACCACTGTATCCTGAGCCTCAGCCAGAGCTAGGCCTGGTCTGGAGGTAATGCTGAGCCTAGGTGGGCTGTGCTTGCAGTGACAGCCAGGGCAGGTGTGTTTGGGGGCAAAGCTGATCTGTGGGTATCTGCCATAGTGTGGGATATTTACTGCAGAGAAGTAATAACAGCCCTGCCACAGGCAAATTAACACAGTACCATAGCTACTGTTAAAGGGACTTACCCTGTTGCAGCCATTACCCGTCAGGAAGCAGAAATCAAACTTACAGAACTTAAATAGAGAATAAACCAGTTGGACTGTCCAGGCCATTTTCTTGCTCTTGTTAGAGTCATCATCAGAATATTGTTGAAGTTCTGTTTTGCCTGGCTTAAAGACTTCTTTTTTCAGGGATTTCGGATTATTCCATATCCCCATAAGTCTTTCTCTGAGAAAGTCTTTCCTGTAAACTCCATCCAAATTTCACTTTTTCTCTGTCTCTATTAAATTATCTTGCTGCTAGCTTTACCCTGGGTATCATGCCAAGTAATTGTTGTTCTCTTTCTATGTTAACATTTCTTGAAATTTGCCTTTTCCTAACTCCTCTTAATTACATCCTCCATTGTATACATATAAATATGATTATTTTAATTCTCCCTGTAAATCCATGCTTCAGCCTTCTGATGAGAAGAGAGCAACTAAAATTAAGCAATTCTACTCCTCAACAACTTGCTGGCAATACAGAGATGTTAATCAAATGCAGCTTTCCAGCCACATTTAAATCACATATAGAGACAGACTGTGCAGGTCAGAGCTACAATGATTTATTTTGGCA
This sequence comes from Tychaedon coryphoeus, assembly GCA_013398595.1. Classification (NCBI taxonomy): domain Eukaryota; kingdom Metazoa; phylum Chordata; class Aves; order Passeriformes; family Muscicapidae; genus Tychaedon; species Tychaedon coryphoeus. The sequence goes on from WBND01000485.1 coordinate 570,528, forward strand.
TACTCACCTATCTTTACATGTCTATAAAAATTGTATGGCTAATCTACATTAGGCCTCTGTCTGCTTTCAGAGGACAATACTGGGACAGATGTATCCTTTTCTAAGTACTTTTTCAGCTTAACAGACAAATTTCCCTCACATGAGCTGCCCTTTAACTACTGAAAAGTTCTTTGTTCCAAATGACAACTGCCCACATTTCCATCTTTATTTCCAGTTTTATAGGTCAGGTTCTTCTCTTGGTAATGTTGTCAAAGGCTGTCCCATGGTGTCAAAATAAACTTGTGTTCACTCAGATTCAGTTCATGGCTCTTTGTATCTCAAAGGGGTTTAATTTACACTTACCAGTATGTAAGAACTAAATCTAACATATATTTTTTAGAATAAATTTTTTAGAATAAACTTTATACTGATATTCACCTAACCATTGAGTTTATTTCTCTTGATAAGCCCATAACACTGGCATTTCTACAATGTAAAAATCTGAACTTTAATTAAAAGCAGTATTCAGAGGGCTAAAGGGCAAGCCCTTTCTGTTTTCTTACAGCTCCATAATCTCCACTTTTAGAGTCCAAGACTTTAAATGATAGCCACTGTTTTCTTATCTTGCCTTCCCAACAGAATACTCCAATGGCACCTGATTTTCAGAACATACTCTGCTGCAAATCAGGCTGCTCTTCTGGAAGGTGAAATAGAAGTCTCCTTGCTTGCCATCACTTGGCATATGCCATGGACTTACCCAGACTTTGTCCCAATTTCTGACCCTCAGCAGAGCTCCTGTGAGATTACATCAGGTTTTGAGACAGGTGATCTTCCAATCAGGAAAAGATACACTTGAATTGCCAAGCCCTGAAAAACAGACAGACAGACAGACTTCTCTGGGAAGCGAGGCAAAGAAAATCTAGAGGTCTCTCATGAAAAAAAAAAAATATTTCAAAACTGAGACTCGTCACCATTGCTTTAAACAATTTCCTTAATTTCCTCTAGGCCTTGCCATTAATTCATCTGGAATGGTAAAGAGATGGGTATTTTTAATACTGAGAAAAAAGAACCTGTTTATTAAAAAAAAAATCTCAGAATCTCACAAAGCTGCATGAAGTGTTACACCAAATTATAGACAGGAGATTAATTTTTTTTTCTCATTCTGTTCATCTGGGGCTCTTGACATACTGGCTGGCAGGACTGTGACACAGCAGAGCACACACACACTGATCCTGTGACAGGCTCCTGCCCAAGGAGGCACCAGCAGATGTGCATTCATCCCAAGATTGCTCATAGGAATTGTCTGATCAGCCAACTTCTACCCCATAATTACATTCATCCATTTCGGCAGTGTTTGGGAAGAGAAACCCTCCACAGAAGACCAGTAGCACAACAGAGCTTCAGCAAAGCTGCTGTGCAATGAGACCACTGAGGTCTGATCCCTCTCCTGTCTGTTTAGATAAAATCAAGACTTTGGCAGATCAAACTGTTTTTCTTTGTCTGGGAAAGAAACTGAGACACTCATAGGATGTGTCAAGGTGCATTTATCTTAATAATGAGTCCTTTTTAAAACTCATTAACACCCATTCTCTTTTATTCTCTAAGGACAGTCCAACTCCCTTTGATTTCAGAGGGAGAGCAATTTCCTTGGGCCCCTGCAGCTAATTCAGATGATCCATCCCATTGTAGAAACACTGATGAAGGCATGATGGAGAAACAGTGGACCCAAGCATTCATTTTTTTGAGAGCAAAACTTAAAATTTCTAAAGTTTGCCTTCCCAGAGTATTTTGTCTAACTCATACGTGCACTGCTGACCTCATGGGTTTATTCCTTATTATTAAGTCCTTCAAGGTCAAGCTGGTCTGGGTTTGCATGTTCCCTCTCAACAGACCTTTCTCCCTCTTGACACTGATCTCTTGTGGCATCAGGCATTATTCAGAAAATCTGGCTGTGCTGGAAATTGCCCTGAGGAACTTCACAACTCCTGACAAGTCATCAGAAGTGTGAGTGATCCCCCAGGTCACCTGTTGACTTTCCTAAAGCAGTTTTGGGTAGTTAGATTTGAAGATGCCTTGGCTTCCAGCTGCAACTGAACATCAGTGTCTCCTGCCTTATGGAGAAGGATGGAGTTTGTAAACAAATTTTGTAAACAAATGGTTTTTGTTTCACAGTGTTGTTCAGAAATTGGGTTGAGTTAAATCGAGTTGTTGAGTTGAGTTGGGCTGAGTTGAGCGTGTTGTTTTGTTTTCCTCCTTGCCTTTCACTGAATGACAATAATTTCTCTTGAAATATGGGGCTTTCTGCAGTAGGGAAATTTACAGTTTTCAGAGGTAGCTCAGCATGAGTCAACAAACAAACCATTAGGGTGGAGCCCTGATGTCCTGAGTCCATGTTCTTGTACCCTCTCAGAATATGTCCTGAAACCAGAACACTGAAGCAGGCAAACCCCACAGCAAAGGTGGATTTGGTGGAATCTGGACAAAGGTGGTAAAACCTCCTGGTCTTGATTAGGACATCCAAAAGATTCTCCTGTCTCCAGCCTGCTAACAGATGATCCAAACTCATTTGCACTTTTGGAACAGTTAGCTGAGGTTTTTGATGGTGTTAATTGTTTTAGGTTCCTAAGTAATGATTGCCCTGTGATGTCTGGTTCTCAGCTGCTGCCTCCCCTAGGAGTAGGTTCCCACAGCTTTCTCAAATTCTACAGTTACACAATGCCATGCTCATAACCAGTAAAAAGCAATAAATACAGAGCTTGGGCCTAGAGGGGAGGATTATAATCATTTAGTTTGACTCCCTTTGTAATAATAGCACTGCAACCTCTCTTTGAGTTATAATATTTTCCTCTTAATCTAAGTACGTTTAGGGATGAAGAAGGCACTGTGGCTTCATATAAGGTGTTCCTGTTTTCCTAGTTACAAATTTGAAATTTTTTTAAATTCCTGACCTAAATTTGTCCAACCTGTTTCTGATCAGGTGACTTATAGAGTGAAATAGATTGATTATTTACAGGTGGGTCCTCCAGTACAGGCGTCTCTTAAACTTCTCCTAAGTGGCTGGATACTCTTAAACCCACCACCACAAAAATAAGAATAATTCCCAAGTATTATAATTCTATTTAGTCACTGCCTCAATATGCCTGAGATTGTGTAAGTTCTTGTGCATTCTAAAGAGAAAATCGAAGTAAAAAGTAAATACATATTAAGAAGAAATGCAAATAGCCTAAATTCTCTAAACACTTTCCATGAGCATTTAGACAGTACCTGGAAATGAGGACATTTATTTGTATCACAGGTTTCTTTTATCAGTTCTATCCTATAGGCATTGCTAACTCTGATTTCTTAAATTAGGGCCAATACTGGACAATTTGCATAATGTTAGGGAAGGACCAAAGCTGATGATGTACCTGATTCCTAGATGTTGGATAAGTGTGCATAAGGCACATAGGATTTTGTAAACAGTGGTAGATGTGTACCATAATGGATACTTTTGACTCCCTAACCACACAACAGTTTATAAAAGCACTGGCAACCTTTAATAAAAGCTCTGTATCCATAGCAAAGTCTCTCAACTCTCCTACCACCACACCTCAGCTGAGGCACAGGAATGGATTTGGACATATGCCTTTTCCTAAGCATCATTAAATGGGAATGTTCTTGGTTGGTATTTTATTTTGTTTATTTATTTTGGAGACAAATAGGTCAAAGTATTCAGTTCAAGAAAAAAAGGAAAACAAGTCCATCCTGCAAAGTCAGTGAGCAACTAGAGGTTGATACTGATGTTCTCCATGTGCTGGAATTCATTTTGCAGAGTTTGCCACTTTTCTATTGAAAAAGCTGTCTCTGCAACATTTAGCAACTAAAAATACCAAGTGATGAAGCACAAGGAGTGGAAAAAAAATAATAAAAAGCCGAGCACTCAGCAGCAGACATCTGCCACCCTGGTTTGCAGGCCATACAGCAAGGACACTGAGAAATGGAGCACTGAGGTGTCTTCATCAGCACATCCCCAGGGTGATGCTTCCTGGAGTGGGGCACACGTGTTCCCAGCAAAGGAAAACAAGGAAAATATTATAATCAGCAATTGGCTCTAGGTGTGTGAGCAGATTTGCTTAATACCTAATGCTTGATATTAATTCTGCATCCAAGAGACAGGCAGGTATGGACAAGATTGTAGATCTTAAATAAAGTTAGGTTGAGCTACAAAAATTGAATTATGCCTTCCAAGAGTCAGGTTTTCAACTCATTTTTGCACAACAACAAAGAAATTAGTTTCCAGACCCTCACAACTAGCTGAAGTCACAAAGCAGAATTAGTAATTTTTTTTTTCACTACTGTGTTTTGTGTCTTGCATTTTCAGTGTGGTTAACTGTTTGGGGTTTTTTTTTTATGTTCTCTTTCTGTGTTTGTCTGTAAAATGAATCTGCTGGATGAAGGCTTCTGCACCGGTGTTTCTCTCAATGACTTTAATCAAAGTCTAATTGACTTAGCACATGGATGTTAACATGAGCTCCCCCAAATTTAGAGGCTAAGGATTTGTTAGTTTCTCAGGGCTCTTTGTTACACCCATTACTATTATGCCAAATTTGGAAATCCATCCAATTCATTCTGATGTTCGGTTGCCAAAAATATCTGAAATTTGATATTTCTTATGAAACAGAATTCTTGCATTCTAGTGAAATTGGTAGTCAAGAAACAAGCAAGTTCCTCATTTCTCCTACTGAGAAAATTCAATGACTTAGCAATGAAAATGGTATTTAAAGAATCTTAAAAGTTCAGCTGCTGCCAAAAATATTCCACCATATAAAAGCAACAAAAATTGAACTTGTGCCTATCTGATCTGATTGCCTACTGTACTTTGAAAAGAGAATGGAAATAATTCCTGAATCCATAATCATTTTTATGATGCCCTAATTTTAACTGTGTCAAGTGGGGGGGGTTAGTCTAAACTACTG
>WBND01000485.1:583172-594164 GCA_013398595.1 Tychaedon coryphoeus
CAATATATTCTGTAGATTCTTTCTTTTTGCTTGTGATTAAATTGTATATTTCTCTTCTAGGGCAATGTGATGCATTAAGTTCTGTTCATCAGAATCTGCTTCCAGCCACATCTTCCATGATGTCCCCAGCCTCATACCCCTTTATCTCCACCACTCTTTCCTTTCCTCCTCCATCCCCCTTTCTGTTCTGGTTTGTGCAGGACTCAGCCATAACCCCTCTGGCAATAACACAGGATGGTACCAGTGTGCATGGGAAGACCATGATCCAGGGGGAGCAATATGCAAAAGTGTAGCCCAACTGGTTTTACAGATAGGTTTTTACATTAATCGAGACATAACACTTGGCAAAAATGTCTAACCTCTCAGCAACTTCTCAGTATTATTCCATAAGGCAGAATCAAAACTTGGGCAGGGCCTCAAAAGGGATTTTGCTGCTTTCAAGGTCACAAGAAAGACACTATCCAAAACCTATGAAAGGTTTCTAAATTTAAAACAGACCCACTTACCATGGTAGGCAATTGAAATTGTTTATCCACTTTGAACAGATAGAATTACCTAATCCTCCTATGATTAGAGGCTAGTGAAGTTAAGTTAATTCTGTTTCTGCAGGCGCTGCTGCCTTTGATGGAAGCAGCTCATCTTGAGAAATGACCTGCTGGTGCGATGGCGAAACAAATAGTTTTGTCCTTTTGAGCTAAGGAAAAAAAATTTGCTATTGATTTTGGCTTAAGAGTGGTAAGTGCTTTCTGTACGATTCTCATCATGGCTTGAGAGCTGTTATTTTGGGCAATAGCCTCACATACCTTGATGTGGAAGACTGCTGCAACACAGGGCCCTGCAGAAATCTTGTGAGGGGATCCTTAGGCCTCTCCTGATTTTGATTTTCCAGCTGGGAAAAGAGGGCTGAGTGTATGAAACATCCTCTCTACTGCCACAACGTTCAATATGCTTGACAACCTGCACATATTGATTATTTTGGGAGAAAGGTCAAAAAAACAGAGGACCCCTGATGTTTTTATACCTAAGCCTGGGGGGTGGTTTATCAAAAATACAAAAAAAACTATTGTCTAAACTCCCTTTTAAAACCAGCAGCCTTGCACGTCTTTCAGGCTGGTCACAAAGAGTAAGAGTTGTTTTTTAAAGCAGTGTGGAGTTGAAAAGGACGGAGGCAGCGAGGCTGGCAAAGCCCTGCAGCCTGGCAAGGCTTGTGCAGCAGCTCTGAAATGAGCAGATCTGTGGGTCAGGATCAGGAGTGCAGGCAGGGGAGGTAGAAAAGCAGCTGAGGAATTACTGTGATGGTGCAGCACAATTTGAAGATCAACCTTGTAAAAGCCAGGCTTTAAAATGGTCCTTCCACTAAGATAGACCCCCTGCACTTTGCAGCAAGAGTGCTTGAGCCAGTAATAAACCTCCATCCCTTGAGGCCATCTAAGGCACAAAATTTGCTGCTTTTTTTTCTGTGTCAGCCTTCTGCATAACCAGAACGAAATCATTTAGCTTGCTGCTTTTAGCTGAGTGGAAAATAAAATATCCTGCTTTGTAGTTATTAGTTACATTGAATACAAGATACAGGGAAATCCTCTGTAGTAAAGAGTAGCTCTATACAAGGACAATGTGGCAAATCCTGAGACAGAATGTGAAAACTAGAAGTAGAGCAAGTGAAAAAACATTCGGGGTGGGGGAAAAAGTCCTGGATTGTAGGCTTTTAAAAATTCACTTGCTTGAGAAGTTTCCAAGAAAACCCAAAAGGAAAATTATTTCAGGTTGACATTTTGAACCAAAATGATGATTTATTAAAATGTGGGGGTCTTTTACTGAGAAGAAAAAAATGGTAGTTTAGGTTATACTGTAACACAATATTTCACCTTGTTTTGAAATGAACACTTAAAATGGTTTTGTTCTTTTGAATTTCTCACCGGCAAAGTTTTGTGTATGCATAGACATAGAGCTGACATTCTCTTGCCAAAAATTAGGTTTGACAAAACTGTATTTCTTGGCAGGAGTTCCTTCCTCCTGAAATTTCAATAAGCCTTAACTTTAAGAAATAGATATGTTTAAACAGAAGGGAGATGAGAAAACCAAGAGATTCTGGGCTAGGCACTGGGATAGCTGAGGTGCTGGGTCAGCTGGAGAGCAGAGTGAAAAAATCCATCATCAGAGAGGCTCACTGCTGAAAAGAGTCATTGATGAATTGTGCGTCAGTGAGTATCTTCAGCTATGAACCTTGGTCATGTGTGAATGCCTGGGTGTGGGAGGGCTGTGAATGAAGGATTGTTCATGGAGGCACAATAAAATAATGTTTTTGGAGAATTTTTACCTCAGAGCACATACAGGCACAGTTATGACAAAACTTCATAACAAAAGGTTATTATTCCTTTCCCCGTGCCCAGCTATGAGTGCTTTCCCACCTACCAAGACAAATACCATGGTAGGAAAAGAACTCTCTTTTGTCTAGAAAGTGGCAAGTGCTGCCTACAGAGCTGCTGTGGCCAGAGATTTCCACCTACGGTGAGAAAGGATTGCTGCAGCTGCATTGTCAGGCTGGCAACGTCACATGGAGGCACAGGGCTCACCATGCAATCCAACAAATAGTCAATTGAGAGCCTGCTCACCACACTGGGCTCCAAATCAGGCATCCAGCCATGACCAGGGTTTGCTCAGGCTGTCAGAGATGTCACACCAGTCAATTAATAACTGGAGGAGCCACTTAGGAAACATCATCAAACATCAAACTACTCCTGCTGCCTAGGCACCAATCCTTGGAGTCCTGAATTTACCACTTTTCCTATTGGTGATACTTACCTTGGGGTGTAGGTGGTCAATTTTACAAGTCTCAAATGTAAAAGTCACCCTGGCTCCTTACCTTACTGACTGGAAGCACTCCAAAGGACTGTACTTGTAATTGTAGATGTGATTCAGAACCTCTCACCGTTGACTCTAGGATAAAATGAACCAAAGATGAATGGCTCCGATGGAGATATCTACCTCTTAGTCTTATCTACCTCTTGATTTGTTTGTGCATTTGAAGAGGTATTTTGTGCCCAATAGGCTGCATTCTATTATGAAGATCTCACACTTGGTAAAGGAAAAATTAGCATCTTGTTGCCATGCAATATATTGAAGATCATTAAAATCTTCAGGAAATTAAGAGGATTACAAGAGATGCTTTGTCAGGGTGAAGATAATGCCTTTAGGTGGGTCTGTGTGTGTATTTTGTGCAAAAAGTGATCAAAATTCTGGTGACCTCATGGGAAGGACTCCCCTCCCTCTGCACTTCAGGAGGCTGAGTGAGACACTTGCAGCTCCGTGGTCGGTTCTTGTGCAGGGGAACAAGTGCCAATGCTATGGGGTATTGCATGGTCTAATGACAGCAAGGGAAAATATAATCAGGATTGTTCCACGAGTGCCTGTGTCTTTGTATGGGATAATTATGCCAGGTGTTGCAGGCTGATGCAATCCCATGGTGCCTGTGCATTTAGGAGTCTCTCACTTCTGGGGCTGACAAGTGCTCAAGCCCCTTTCAGACTTTATAATAGGAACGAGACGAGCACATGGATGGGGGGAAGATGTTGCATGCAGCAGGGGAATTGAAGCAGAGGGAGACTCATTGTAGACTTTTCTAACCCTCCTACAGCCTACTACTTCAGGATCATAACCTCTCCCCTGTTTGGCATTTTCTGAAATAGACCATACAATCATAAAATCAGAGTATCTCAAGCCAGATGGGAACCATAAGGTCATCAAGTACAACTCCTTGCAGGACTACCAAAACAAAAACATATTTCTAAGAGTGTCTTCCAGATACTCTTTGAACTCTGACAGGCCTGATGTCTATGTAGTTGACAGATTTTGATTAACTTTATTGCATTATATCTTTCCTTAAGCTACTTTAGGTACAACACTGAGGAAATTTAAGGAAATTCATATTTCCTAACTTTTCAATTTTCAGTTTTGTCTTTCACACAGTAATTCATTCATGGACAGGGTTTGCTATATGCTCACCAGGTTTAAAAAGTTTACCAGTAAGTGTTGTTTTATTGGTTTGTTTGGTTGGTTTGGTTTGTTTGGTTTTTTGTTGGTTTTTTTGGGGGATGGGGGTAAAATAGGGGTTTAGAGGTCTAATCTTCACCTGCCTCAATTGTAGTTCTGACACTTAGCTATATGGTTTTTTTACTAAGGCATTTCATTCAGCTACAAAAGTATTCAGATGTGTATTCATCAGGAGCAATCACAGGGACTGTCTACACAAATATTACATCTACCTCACACAGAAAGCATCTTGAGCCAAAATGTTCCTTGTTACTGGGAGGCCTGAACCCTGGATCCTGACCACAGAAAATTGTTAGTGAGTTACTTCCCAGAAAAGAAGTTCAGCTTAAATACACATCTAGTAAGCCTTTAATGTATTTGCAGAAAGCAGCTAAGAGATAAACACACTCATGAGACATGGAGTGGTTTTCAATCACCATTTGATCTTTAGGGGCTACACCTAAGGAGGTGGCAAGAGAAAAGCTGACCAAGGGAAGAAAACCTGTAGTCAGAACTTTGCAAAATTGCAATCCACATCTTCACTGAGGAAAAAAAAAAAGAAAAAAGAAGAAGAAGTAGGGTAGAAAAAATTGAAGATCACTGGCTCAAGAATGACTATTTGCTTTAATAGAAAAGTTTGGGTTGGAAGAGACCTTAAAGACTGCCTCATTCCAACCTGCCATGGGCAGGAACACCTTCCACTAGACTTCTTTTTTTGAGACTGCTAAAGCACTTGCTCTGCTGGTTAGGATGTTATTATTCACTCTGATGTTATAAGTGATGTCTTCTGCTGGTCTTCTTTCATTAAGCTGTGTGTCAGCCAAGAATCATAAGGCTGTGCAAGTAAAAAGGGAGAAAACTGCTATGGAACTATATAAACACCTATTTAAAAATTAAATTGTTGAAATAACAAAAATACAGTTCTGGGTTCAGCTCTAGCAGTGTGTATATATCTCTACTGGTATCAATGAAGCTGAGGCTATTAACACCAGCAGAACATGTGATCCATAGCTATAAGTTCTGGTCACACCAGAAAAGTTACAGGAGGCAAATGTTTTATTTGGTACAAGAATATGTGGTACCTAATTACATCTCCAAGTTCAAAATATGAGATAGTCATATCCATGTTATGCAAGCTTATAGGGCATCCAGAGCATTCAACTGTATAATTCACCAAAAAAAATAACATTATCAAACAAACAGGTGCTCAGTGGTAATCAAAAACAACCCAACAGATTAATTTACTAAGATTTCCTTGCATTTCCTTGCAACTTTTTTCTTGGCCTTTACAGTAAAGCCTAATTCCAATTAGTTCAGTTATAAAGTCCATAACTCTTGTAGGTACCGCAGTGTGCAACACATTATCATTTTACAATGTTCTCCCTGATTTGCAGCACAAAACATGCACCCCTTATGGGAATTTGTTGGCAGGCATTTAGGGCAGCTGGAAGTGATCACGAAGTGCAATTACTGTCTGTGCATATCCACATCTGGAAAACAGTTCTTTGCAGATTTTAAAATAGCCTTAATGAAGAATGGAACCTTGTACTTGAGTCGATGGAAAGGGTGAAGGGGTCTCAACGCCAAATTTGTAAGAGAGCTAGAATAAAAAGAACACGCTGTATAGAAATAGAAAATAATTAACGTAAAATTAATTATTGTCAGAAATGTTTGCCATCTTTCTTCATGGAAGGAAGAAATATCATCCATGGGCAGGGGTGAAAGGAAGTTCTCCATTAAATAATATATCTAACATTAGCCATGTAAGATTTAACGATGATGATACCGGCTGGAGGATGTTAGGTGATATTATCTCTAATAACACAATCTCACAATGTCTCATGGACTGGAAAACACCAGTTGATGTGAGAATTGCAGAGAGGTTTACTGAGAAAAGTCTAGGGGCAAAATGCAGACAGCCCAAGAAATCCCAGCATTATCTTTAAGAGGTTAACCTTACTGAGTAACATGTGCTAGGTCTAGCTCTGCTCTTGCTTTGGGCAATCTCCTCAAGTAAAATGAGCAGTATTTAATACTACATCCCTGTGATCTTGGCCACCTTGGCCAGATCTGTAGTTGCTTCAGGATGGCAGTGAGCTGAGGATGGTCACTTTGTGACCTGCTGCAGGTATCTGTTAGTGAACAGGCTCAAGAACCCTTGACTGGAAATGCCCCCAGTTCAGCCACACTTTGCCCTGCTGTTCTCCCAACATTGACATCTCTCAACTCGAGCTCAAAACAATGGATGCTGCTGCTCCTTAGCACCTCCAAAAACTGCCCAAGTAAAACGTAAAGAATGCAAAGCAGAACACACAGCAATTAAGACACACTTAAAAGTATTCTAAAAACTCTATAAAATTGCTTCAATTTTTAATCATGGGTCATGGAACTATAAAAACTTTCTCTTTTACTCCTCCCTAAAACAAGTGATCCCCTTTTCTCCTTTATGCAATCAATACTCGAGTTGTAATCCTTCCCAATGCACCCTTTGGGATAAAGCCTCTTTTCACAGGCAGTTAAGGACAGAGGGAAACAGCCTCCAGCTACACCAGGGGTGGCTCAGGCTGGACATCAGGAAGAATTTCTTCACTGAAAGGGTTGCCAGGAATTGGAAGGGGATGCCCATGGAGGTGGTGGAGTCACCACCCCTGGAGGTGTTCGAGAGCTGACTGGACCTGGCACTCAGTGCTCTGGTCTGATTGACAAGGTGGGCATCAGTCACAGGCTGGACTTGAAGATTTTGGAAGTCTTTTCCAGCCTCAGTGATTCTCTTCTGACTACCTGGACTCAGATCTCAGAGCAGCAAGCTCTTCCCACAGTCTTGCATGCAAGAAACCCTCTCACCTGCTGAAATCTGGCATAAGCATTTTCTGCCTTCCTCCTTCCCCATGGTTAGTTATTGATGCTGCTAAATAGCTCCTGCTTTCTATCCCACAGGTAGGTAGATGCATACTTTTGTTGGAGTGTAAGATGTGCAATTTGCAATATTTCTTTTGACCCATTCCAGTTGAAATCATCTTTAAAGCAGGCATGTGGGCACTTCAGAATCCTCCTTTTTTTTTTTTTTTCCTCAGAGGACCTGTCAAAATCACTGAGTTTCATTAATTCCCACAGAAGGTGAGTCGTGTCCTATTGTGAGCATTTCTACATTTAGAATATTAATTATTTTTAACAGGCCTAAGCTAAAGTACATAAGCAGTTAACACAAATATAAACAGACTTCCACTAACATAAAAGATCATAATGAGACAAGTTTTTGCAACCCAAATAAGAGGGTTTATTTTTTTTTCTTGAGTGATGAAAAAAAACAAACACTAAAACAACAAAAGTTTTGAAGGACGTGGCAAAAAAACAGTGAAGGCTAACAAAGCCATAACAGCTGAGGTGGGAATAGTGGATTTCTGCTGTCTTGAACTAACCCTGCTACCTGCACAGGAGCAGGCCAGATGGGTCACCACGCAGGATGCTCTGTTACCTCTCTTACAAGCACACACCACGCTGCCCAGAGCAAGGAATGACCCCAGGTTTCCTCACCGCCTGCAGCCTCCAGCTGGCTTTTCTGCACAGTGGAGCAAAAAGAAAAAGTATAAGCTGTTTCTCCGGCAAGTCGTGAATTTATTCATCACCTCAGTGCTCCCCAGGCGTGGGCAGGACCTTGCCTGTAAAGCAGAGCACGTTTTGGCAGCACTCAACGGTGGCTGTTCCTGCCAGAGCGGCTCTCCGAAAACTCTTTGTACAGCCAGATTTCATCAGAACAAAGCCAACACTAATGCAAGGCTAGGTCTCTCTAATGATGTTTTATTATGAGTAAACATTGGGCTAAGCACAGCTGTATTAAGTGGATTTTGGATTCTTTAGTTGTAAAGAACCCTTGGGAGCATCTGTCCCTACATTAACATCACGGCGAGTACGGGTTTTCACCCAGTAATTCCTGCAGCAAGCCAATAATTTTTTGTTAGAGACTGGAGGATCTCAGGAAACGCTTTGAGGGCTTTGCAGTGCTCCTAAAGCTATCTATTGTCCTGGGAATCTCTGCCTCATTATCACCCATCTGGCTTCTCTCACGTTGCTGCACAGGGCATTCTCATCCTTTCCAGCAGCTCTAGGGGGACTCAGGAGAGAGAACAACTAAAATGTCTATTTACTGTCTGCCTGTGGTGGATAACAGCTAAAATGTCTCTTCATTGTCTGCCTGTTGTGGATAAAAACTAAAATGTCTATTCACTGTCTGCCTGTTGTGGATAACAACTAAAATGTCTATTCACTGGCTGCCTGTGGTGGATAAAAACTAAAATGTCTATTCATTGTCTGCCTGTTGTGGATAACAGCTAAAATGTCTCTTCATTGTCTGCCTGTTGTGGATAAAAACTAAAATGTCTATTCATTGTCTGCCTGTTGTGGATAACAGCTAAAATGTCTATTCACTGTCTGCCTGTTGTGGATAACAACTAAAATGTCTATTCACTGTCTGCCTGTTGTGGATAAAAACTAAAATGTCTCTTCATTGTCTGCCTGTTGTGGATAACAGCTAAAATGTCTATTCACTGTCTGCCTGTTGTGGATAACAGCTAAATGTCTATTCATTGTCTGCCTGTTGTGGATAAAGTCTCCTCTCAGGTGCATCTCAGACAAAGGAGCAATATAACTAGTTTTATAGTATTAGTGTTTATCAAAGTAAGATATTAGAAGGCAATAGATGCACAAATGCAAACCAAAATCCTTGCAAAATACAAAAAACACAGAAGATGGTAAGCAAAGTAGCAATGTCAAGTGTTTTATAGATGCATTTCTTCTTCAAGTATCTTTGCACTGGTGTATCCAAGGAAGGGAACGGAGCTGGGGAAGGGGCTGGAGCCCCAGCAGAGGCTGAGGGAGCTGGAAAGGGGCTCAGCCTGGAGAAAAGGAGGCTCAGGGGGGACCTTGTGGCTCTGCACAACTCCCTGACAGGAGGGGACAGCCAGGGGGGGTCGGGCTCTGCTCCAGGGAACCGGGACAGGAGGAGGGAAATGGTCTCCAACTGCATCAGGACAAGATTATATTAAATATTAAGGAAAAAATTCTTCACAGAAAGAGCTGCCCAGCACTTGCAGAGGCCTCCTGGGTCAGTCCCCATCCTTGGAGGGATTTAAAAGCTGTCTGAATGTGGCACATGGGGACAAGGGTTAGTGGTAAACTAACCACTGGTGGTGGTGCTGGGTCAACAGTGATCTAAGAGGGCTTTTCCAACCTTAATAATGCTATGGCTAGAAAATGTATGCTTTCATGAAGAGTAATTTTTAACTAAAATTAGTTTCCTTTCCACATAGAGCTTTTTAAAATTTATTTTATACTAGAAGAACTACTAAGAGGCAAATATTTTTTACTAGAAGATTGTCATGAAGGTCTCTAAGGTGTATTTTGCTGCCTGCCATCCCATTCTCACCTGAAAGCTGGACTCACGAGCAAGACTACACCTCCCTTAACACTTCACTGTCTGAGATTTCCCAAATGTTCAACTTCCCTTCAATAAGACGAGAAACCATGATATGTTACACAAGGTTTAGCCATAAACTCCAATCTCCCTGTGGCACAATATTAAAAATATTTTAGGGGCAGAATTCACTTAAAATGAGATGTTAGGTGGAAAATCATAATAAAACTGAAATCCTGCCTCTGCACACACACCCCCAAAAATTATTCAGAAAGAAATTTCTGCCCAGAGTTATTTTTCCCACTTCTCAGAAGGAAAGAAAAGCATAAGGAAAGTAGATGCATTTTCCAATAGATACATACTGAGCCTGTGACAAGGTATAAACTCAACATCAACACATCATTCCTAGCACTACACAGATTTCTCTCTGCTGGAAGCAGGAGTACAATTACACATAAGCCTCCAGACAGCTGGCCTGCAGTAGGACTTTTTCAACACTTTGAATTTGAGATGGATGAGAAAAAGGAAAAGCAGCTATGCCACAAACCTGGTGGGAGAAGTTTTGCCCATGGGAGATGATGAATATTCAAATCACAGCTTGCATGAAATGCCATAGCACCTTAGTCAAACAGAGTTTGAAATAAAATTGCTCCTCAGCCATTTTGGGTCTGGTCCACAGTTCAAAATATAAATACAAAATATTTCAGTTCAAAACAACAAAAATTAAAAGTACGATTTATTTTTTCTTATTTAAAAGAAAATACTTGAGCAAATCTGAAATCCACCTCTTTTCCAGTGCAATTTGCATTCTCTACCTTCCAGACAAAGATCTTCAGGCATACACAGGTTAAAAAAGGTTTGCCTGACAGAATCCCTCATGTGCTTGATCCTAGATAATTATCTCACATGTGCTCACCCTGTCCTCTCCAGTCCCATAGTTTATCCTTGCACTGACAGAGAAAAGACTCACACTAACAAATACAGCCTGACAAATGTTTGGGGATAAATTAATTTATTGTATTGAATACTTTGCCTGCTTGTACAGAAGGTGTAAACACTAATAAATTGACAGTCATGAAATTAATGATGACCGTAAATTACCGAGGTACTTAACTACTTCTGCCAAGTGTCTCCTGAACAATAAATAAGAGGAAAATGTATTTGGAGATAAGGAAAACCTCGTAAATATGGTAAATTAAATTATGGAGCTCAGGGAAGTCTGGTACAAATATATCAGTAGGTCCATGTGATAAGCAGGAGTTGATAAGAGACTTACTCCCAGTTTTTTGTGGGGGTCCCCAGTTCACAGTGACCAGCACTATTTCTTATGAGTCACAGATCAGAGCTGGGCTGAAAACACAGCAAAAGTATCCAAACACATAAAGAAAAATAACATTATTTTGTATTATGGTGCTCAGCAGGGATCTCAGGTGGTGTATGCACCTCAGGAGTTCACAAGTAGCAATCAAAACCATGGGCTCCCTCAGTGTCACAGATAAAAGCTGTCCTGCAGGGGCTGAGTCCCTCCTAGTGATCATACCCAGCCCTCTGCA
>WBND01000485.1:594454-612360 GCA_013398595.1 Tychaedon coryphoeus
GTAATCTGTCAAGCCTAAGGACCAAATTCTACTTTGCCTCATTGCAGAAGAAGAGTTAGACACAGGCAGTTCTGGCAGCCTGAGGAAAGCAGACCCTTGTGGAAGGAAACTAATTCTCCTAGACTCTTGAGTTTCTTTTTTTTTTCCTTCCATGAAGGGATGGAAGAGTGATGTCAAGGGACTTTGGATCCTGCCCTTCAAGCACTGTGAATCAGCCAAGGAGTCCAGCAAAGGCTGCACAACTTTCCCCAAATGCTGCCCCTTCCTAATTCCACTTCCTAAGTGATTTGCTTACAGTATCTCTGGCTGCCTTCTCCCTACCTGCCACTCAATCAGAGAGAAATGTCAAATGTCTCTGCCATCAGCCATGCCAGGCATGCTATAAAAAGCAGCTGTCTTCCTGACAAACTGTGCTTTCTGAAAGTCCTGTCTTCAACTTTTCTGTCATTTGCAGTCTTCCTTTAATTTTATTTTTGACACTCTGTCGGTCTGTCTCCCTGGGATCACTCTGCAGCAAGGGCATCCCAGAGGAGCACATCCCTCCCCACTACACCCTGCAGGAGCAAGGACACTTGGGAATACCTGAATCCCACTGCTCCCAGGGATAAACTGAGCAGTACAATCATCCCAGGGTCTGTCTAAGCCCTCGTGGCAGGGAGATGCTCAGAGGGGGACTCTGCAGTGACAGGTCCCATCACCACCACGCTCCACACACCCGAGGCATGGCCCAAGGCACCCTCACACCCTGCTCCTCCTGCTGGGCACTGGCACCACGAACAGGCAGCACAAGTCAGAGCAAGTTTGGAGCTGCCCACGGTGACTTTGGGGGCCACCTTTAAGGAGAGATGTACACGGTTTATCTGAGCATGGTCCTCTAACCTGGTACCTGCACTGCAGTCCTCTCCTGCAGGTGGGCATGTTCCCCGTTTGATGCTGAGGTTGGTGGGCAGGCAAATGCTGGGGTTGAAAAACTGAGAGTAACAAAAAGCTGTTGAATTTCTGTGGGAAAATTGCATATTCTGTGCTCTTGTCCAGAGAAGTAGCATTGTGGGGATTTATAATACACCCGTCTATTTCCAAAATTACTTGGTTGAAAAAGGGTTTCTTTATGGGAAAAGGGTAGTGTTCCTCCTTCCTTTCCCACTATAAAAGGTTTCCAGCTGGGAATACTTAGAATTTCATCTCCTTCAGTGTAAAAGGACACAGCCAGATCTCACCCTGCCTACTAAACACCTCCAGCCTGCACACTGACAATGCCCAAGCTCCCCCAGCTCCAGATCTTTCTGGAATTAACACACTTCAACTTGCCACTCGGTGAGCCATTAGGAGCTCAGGTAGGAAAGAAAAGTGGGGGCTGAATTACTTCAAGATCTCAGCACCATTCTTCACTTCTCTTTCCCTAATCACCCAGTCCCATTTTTATCCACACACAGTCATCACCACTGAGTCCACTTGTGGTGTCTCCTGCAAGACACCACTGCCAGACACAGTGAATTTTTCAGCAAGCATGGCATTTTGCCCTCCCTTGCAAAACTTGCTTGCTTTGAACTTACTTTTTGGTTCTGAAAAGGGACTTTTTCAGAGAAAATGACAACTACCTTGTTTATTTGACCACTCATCTGTGTTGCTGAGCAGGAAAGATATTTTTAGCCTGGCTGTCAGCTTCACAAATAATCCAGAATTCAGATTTTGTTTCTCCTGTCTCACTCGTTGCCACCAATAAAAATTTTGCAACTAGAAGTTCTCTCTCAGAGCAAAGTCCTAGCCACGAGAGAATCCAGCCCTTATTCCCAGGGACACGTCAGCTCTGCAAAACACAAAAATCCTGACTTTGTTTGCACAAAGGAAGATATGACTGAAATACAAAACTGTGTATATAACACACAGATGAAATAGGGCTAGCAGCAAAAATGGAGTTGTTTTTAATTCTTCCATTATAGGATTACCTCTGTCAAATTGTCAGTGTTTATACATGTAGCAAAAGTATTGCAACTTCAGGGTGGACCCAAACAAAAATGTTTGATGATGGAATTTATTTTAAACACTATTGAGGCAAGTCCATGCATGGGTGACATGCTTTCAGAGGATTTCTTTCTGATATGGCTTGTTAAAAGTACATGTGGAGTCAAGAAAATTCACTATATGCTGAGGGTTTGGTGTGCCAGACAGTTTATTTCAGCTGTGTCTTTGTAGTGGCATCATCTACACTCTCTTCTCCTCTGTTAACTCATGTAATCGCTTGCTGAGCCTTTATTACAATCTAAATTGACTCAGGTAATAATAGACATCCCAACATGGAGGCAAAATTAATCTCATTTAGAACTGAGTCCCTGCCCAAAAGCCTGAGAAAGCTCAGTTCAGCAAAGTCTGTGAGCAGATGCTTAAATTCATCCCTATTAAACACAACACATTAGTGCTTCCCCAAAGATCTTACAGATTTGGGACTCCTGCCTGATTTGTAAGTGGTGAGTGGCTTTGACTCCTGTGTGCCAAAGGAGCTGGAAAGAAATGTGATTTTTATATTGAGAGTATTTCCACCAACAAAAGACGAGTGGTTCTAAGTAGGTCTTTTTTTTCTGTCTATTTAAATTAGATTAAATAAGATTATGGTATTATTAGCATCATTAGGGTTATTATTAGGAAATTACTATTCACAGCACTTTTACAGTCATATTCTACAATAAGGAAAGCACATCTATTAAAATGATTGAACATCAATACATAAGCTCCTAATAATCCAATGGTATCAATGAGTTCATCTTCTAGATTCAATTGTGAAAGTCGTCGTTTGCTGGTGATTATCCAATTGTTCATTAGAAGAGATTCTCTGAGACTCAGCAGCTCTCTAATGATGATGCATAGTCATTACTTTTCAGTCAACCTATTCTTAGTGCAGCCATTGGATAACATTTAGCTGTTGCTATTTTATTGTTATAATTGGAATGTAACTATGACATCATGACCCAGGCTGTCACATCAGAGTTTTGTCTTGTCACACAACTTTTAACCATGCCGGGAAGATGTGGCTAGTGCTCAAACTGTGATTTTTGGGGCATCTTGTAGATGCTGCATGAAGATGAGATGGTCATTGGTGGAGGAATGTATTGCTTATTCCTTCAAGTCAGGGCTGAAAAGTAAGTCTATATATCAGAATATAGCGATGTAATACATATATACACAGTATAAATACATACTATATACATTATATAGAATATAATAACCATGTATATCAGAAAAGAAGTAATAAGTCTGCAAGCATATGAGCTATGAGCTACTTCTTGGAACATCTTAAACTTGCAGTTCCCTCTGGATGGGGGAGTGTAGTCTGAAGGTGATTGTAGTCATGCTAGGAAAAGTCTGGTATGTAAATACCTGACATTGAGTGTGCACTTAATCTTTGTCAGCCTGGACTCTGAAAATAGGATTTCACCTTCCTTTTGCCACTTGACTCCTTCTGTTTCCAAGCAGCACATCTTGGGAGATTATGTCTTTCAGGACAGGGATCAACAAGGCAAAGAAAGATCTGAAATGTGATGACTTAATTTGGTCAATTTGAATTTGAGAGGAGGGTGGTCTTTTAGAATTACTCAGCAACATTCTGCTCACACTGAAATCAGTGCCAAGAATTCCTTGGACTTCAGCAGACATGGAGTTATTAAAAAATAACTGTCAGTTCACTAGAATATTCCCAAAGTAAGTGGGAGTCAATTTTCAGTTATTTTAGGTGCTCTCACAGCAATTTACCTGATTAAACTTTTGCACCTTTGAAAAACTGTAAGCATTCAGATTTTGTGCCTGCATACATCCATTTCATGTACTCACTTTGTCCCTCACCACCCAGGCAGCGACAAGCTGCAATAGCAGCCTTATTCCACACATCCAGACACTCCAGCTTCAGATAGTATATATCTGAAATTGCACATGGGATCAGACATGAGGTACTCTTTTTTATCAATTTAACAGCCTGCATTATGTTAACTCAGTGTGAATGCAATAGAGATCCTTAGGAAAAAAACTCTGGGTTTTTTTCCTGCATAAAGCCAGCCAGAAATCCTGACTAGTAAAGCTCCAGTAAAAGTGGTTTCCATAGTTGAGGAAGGATGGTGCCTTTGCACCTGCATCAAAGACTAGGTTCAGCTCCTATATTCAAATTGCAGTTGTTGTACACATTCAAACTGTGAAACCAGTTTGAGCAATGTCTATTGGCCAAAGCCCTGATCACCAGTTCAGTTTTGGCTAGAATTTGGATGCAGAGGTCAGGTTGGCAAAGAGACTCCTAGGAGAAGGGTTTCAGTGCATGTTTCATATGGAACACTTGCCTCTGTGCATTGCTGAACAGGGACTGTTTTAGACATTGCCAAATTCTTTGCTGAATAGGTGTTAGCTAGAAATCCACATCTTTCTCCTTCTTAAAACCCCAGAACTGTTTCAGAAACATTCCTTGAGATTTCTTTTTTCCCATTTATCCTGCAGAAGTGCTTATAACATGTTGACTTAAGCCATGAAACACCCCCCAGCTCATATTCCCCAGCCACAGACTGGTGTTGTCCATCCTGTCTTTGCAATCCATTTATTGCCTATTCTGTCTTTCCAAAGAAATAAGCAACCCAGTTTTTGGGTGGAAGTGAGACATCTGTTTAGTCTCTGTGCATGATAGTGGGTGGCAGACAGGGAACATCATCATGAGGGTGTCTGTGTGTTGCCATTTGCAGGCAGCCCCATCACAACTTTCAATGTTCTCCCTAGAGCTGACAACACCCCCTTTGGGGCTCACTACAAGATATCCCCACTACTGAAGTGTTTCCAAAGGAAACACCCATGGCACCTGCCATTCAGAGACAGCAGGATTAGCAGCTGCATCTGCTGTGACTGGATAATGCATGCCTGCACAGATCTTTTTCCTCCATTCCAACTCCTTTGGTTCAGGTGTGGGTCTTACTCAGGCATGCAAGAAGCTCTGGTGACCTTCTTAGGGCCTTTGCTGTCTCCCAGGAGCTGTAGAAAGATGAAACTTCTGCACTGAGGTTCCAGTTCCAATGCAATTCTCCTAAGAAGCTGCCATTTGTCTGTCTGGAAGCATGATGAAACTCTGTGTGACTTTATGGCTTGTGCATGAAAGAGTGCTTTGCGTCAGAAAGGCTCAGCCCTGACTTAACACATGAGAAAGTGATTAGGGAGACAGGGCAAGCCAAACATCTCAAGAATAAAGATGAAAAACTGTGGGATCTGGCTAATTCCAGAAGCAACACCATTTAAGCCATTACTTGATGCCAGTAGTTACAAAAATAGTAACTATGCACCTCAGCCCGCAGTGGTTCTCTCAAACTGGCTGCAAACAGCCACATCAGTGGCATCAAAGTTGTTGCATGTGTCTGGAATAAAAGTCCTACAAGGAATGCAAGAGGCATCACAAGGAGGTTTCTACTCACCATGTGCATGTCCCAGGGCATGCATGTGAGCTATTTGTGTTGATAAGGGTGAGACTGCCTTGCTGGGACAATATTCTGGCAAACAAGAAAAGATCCAAGCCGCTGGCTGCGCAAGTCCAGAGTTATCTTCAGGGCTGATGTTGAGGCTGACTCAACATCATCTTAGAGGACTGATAATGGCTTGCCATGGCTCGTCCACTCCCCACAGGGAAGCAACAGCTGTCAGTGAGAAACGACCAAGGGAAACTCTTGAATGCTGAGCAACTGCAGGATGAGGTGACACCTATCTAGGAACAGATTTATGTAGTCGAGGAGCCTGGATTCCCATCACTAGGCTGTCAGGCAAGCAAAGACCAGTGCCAAGAATAGAGGATAACTGAGATCTGTGTCCAAGCCATGAAGCTGAACCCAATCCAAGATGCCCTACGGCTGTTTTAACTAACTAGGAAAACTTAAACATTCCCCCACAGTCAGACTCAATCTTTTGCACTCATAATACCTCAACAGCTCATCTTGCCATGATAAAGGCTGTCAAGAAACAGATCCATAGTATCTGCAAGGAAGTTTTTGAGCCAGTCAGTAATCATTTGTATCCATGCCTTCAAACTCAGCAAGAATGTGGGGTGGGAATACGTCATTATATTCACATTCCAGCTGCAAAATATTAAAATCTTCTGCAAACATCATGACCTAACTCACGATTTTGGCAACTACCTCTCTCACAGGGATCATCTGCTCATGACACATTCCTTACTTCATTTAAGAGACATGTTTTCAAACAATTGTCATGTGCAATTTCCTCTGCACCTGATATTTTTCTTACAAGGATGAGACAACTGCAGCAGCTTGGTGGGGTGGGAGTCTGACCCCTGGTGTGTCACTGTCACACATCCTTGAGCAGAGACAGTTCCTACACCAGCAGCTGTGAAGAGAGCAGGTCTGAGAACATTTGCAGAACTGGATAATGCCTTAAGGGGCACTTTTAGCCATTTCTGGCTGGCTTCTGATAATGTCAGTGTTAATTACTGTTTTTCTTCTCTATTAGATAGAATGACAATGCGAAAAGCAAACACTGGGTGGGACTGGGAAGACCATGGTCACGTACAGAACTTTTCGTATCCACCATATTACTAAAGTCTGCTAGGCCAGGATGATTGCCACAAAAATTATCAGAGAGCTGGAGCACCTCTCTTAGGAAGACAGGTTGAGAGAATTTGGATAGTTCAGCCTGAAGTAAAGGATATCTTAGGAGATATCCAGGAGAGCTGGAGAGGGACTTAGGACAAGGCACGCAGGGCCAGGACACAGGCAATGGCTCCCAGTGCCAGAGGGCAGGGCTGGATGGGATATTGGGAAGGAATTGCTGGTGGGAGGGTGGGCAGGCCCTGGCACAGGGTGCCCAGAGCAGCTGTGGCTGCCCCTGGATCCCTGGCAGTGCCCAGGGCCAGGCTGGACAGGGCTTGGAGCAGCCTGGGACAGTGGAAGGTGTCCCTGCCCATGGCAGGGACCTTGGAACAAGATTACCCTTAAGTTCCCTTCCAACCCAAGCCATTCTATGATTCTATGCTGAGCCAGTGAGGTCATTCCCCATGAACCACCCCTGCACAGTTTCACTTGGAGGTACCTAGCTGCTTCCTGGAGCTACAAAATTTCTATCAGAATAATAACCCTGGATAGGCTGAGATAACCCATTGTAGACACCAAAAGGAGAAAGCCATTTCTTCAGTGAAATGAGAAAAAAATTCTTCCCAACAAAAAATAAACCACCAAAAACCCCACCAAGTTCCATCTTACATATGCACAAACAGCCTTGTTTGTGCTAACAAGTCTAGTTTCAGGCATCTCCCAGTCAAAAGTGATGTATATATAACTGCTATCACATGTAGCAATTAGAAACACCCTGACATTCTGTTCTTTCTGCTCCTTCCCCCTCTCCAGTATTCAAAATACTTCAGCTCCTAAAAACACTCACGCTCATATCCCATTCCCCTTCATGTCAGCACCAAGCTGGTTGGCCTCTTCCTTACCTTAAGTGTTCAAAGGTAATTTTAAAGAACACCTTATTTAGCTTTCATTTTACTGAGATTCAGCCTGCCCATAAATCAGAGCTGAAGGGGAATTGGAGAGGGTCTCAGCTAATCAAAGCTCCAATCTCTAAAATGTTTAAATATAAATCAAAATAGTTGAAGGCTCTCCAAAGCTTCAATTTTCTTCGAAAGCCTTAGTTCTTATTTTCCCTGTGCTTAGCTCTCAATTTCATCCTCATACCTTGAAGGTATTTTCTAAGTATTTTTTAGTCATTTTCTCCAAGACATTGAGTTGCCTGGTTCAAGAATTATATTAAATTTTACCTGTGAGTGAGCTGCTATGCTCCCAAGTAGGAATGCTTTGTCCAAATTAAGGTTTTAGGGTTCAGCTCCTAAATTGAAGTTTACTAATGACTTTAAGGCTAAAAATGTTCCTTGAATCTATTGGAAACATGACTTTGATCATCCATTCCATATTGCAGTCAGAACTACATGCTCCATATGTCAGAAATGATAAAATGTTTCTGCCTCCCTTCTTTGCATCAGAAGTCTGGAAGTCTGCTAAATTAATCTGCTTACCTATCTTTATCACATCTTATAGTTCTGGAATGGAATATGGATTAGAAAAGTTAAGAACATAAGCTTATTTCTCTCTCTTCCTCTGTCCTCCCTTCCTGTGTTAAAGTTATTGAGAGAAAGGAAAAAAACTACACATTGTAAAAGATACTTTAATCTGTGGGTTTAATCGTTCAAGCATGTGAGTTTACCAAAAAGAGTTCTCACTGAAAGGCAGATCCTTTCCTTCTTCCCAATATGTGGGGTATCAGCACATCACAACAGCGTGTTTCATTTTGCTAAAAAAATCCAGTCTTCCAGAAAACCCTCTTGCTAGAAGAAAGAATGGGGAATGTGGGGCATAGGAATATTTGGACACTTTTCTGGGTGTGTGGTGCACAAGCATAAACATCCACAGAGGAATGAGCTTCTGTGCAAAACTGCAATAACTGTTAACAGAAGGTGTACACGCTTTTTTTTTTTTTTTTGTATTTACAACAGACACACAAATGTTATGCAGTTATGCAAATCAGGATTTAAGAATATGTCTTGAAACAGACCATATTGATACTTCTCCCACCTAGGATATTTCTTCAGTTATTGGGTGACCTCTTCAGATCTTCTTTAGAGGTCTCTGAGTTAGGGCAGATGAACTTCAATAAAAACACTGAGATATGAGCAAGGGTTGGTAGATTGTTGGGCAAGATTTTCCACACAACACACATTTTTGTTTACTTTAATTGCTAAACAAATTTCTTTAGATTAAACAGAATTTTGGAACTGGAGTGGTTTCAGCTGCCTCACACAACAAGAAATTTTGGGGGATTTCAATCATGCAGAGAGTGCACCTTCTATCAGTAAAATACCTGATGGATCTTCAGCTGCATGTAAGCAACGGTGCCTGCAAACTCTGGTTTACTCTTGTACTGAATATGTAGTCAGAATAGAAGTCCAGGACACTATCCAACTGAAGGGGTAGCAATTTCTGAAAAAAAAACAAATCCTATGCAGGGAAGGAAAAGGAAAAGAAGTGAGAAAAAAAGGGGGGAAGAGAAAGAAAGAAAATATTTCACTCCCATACCTATCAACATAATAGAATGGAAAATGTAGGATCCTTGGGCTGACTGAATATCAACTTTATATGATATTTGTTACAAAACTCTCTCTTATTTGGCCTGACCTCATAGGTAGCTCTCACTTTTCTCTTTCTACAGAAGATAAGTTGCAAAATGTTTAATTTCTCAGCAGGTGTCTTCATTCTGTGTGGGAACAGCCTCACAGAAACAATGAAAAATCTGTTTCCTGGAAAATGAAATGTTTTGCATCCCATTATCTTGGGCTTTTGCATTCTTGTCATCTAATACAAAACTAGAAAACTCAAAACAAGGAATAGCCAAATAAATTAGTAAAGACTTCTTAGGACCTTGTTTTGGTACCCTTCTGAAACAAAACCTTATTAATGCCCAGCAACATTTGGGAACATTTGGGAAGTATTACAAAGACATTTCCACAGGTGAGGCATCATTTAGCTAGACTTTTCTGAACAGGTTGAAATGCAAAGGAGAAAGAAAATGCATTTTTTTAACAGTTGGCACAAAACACATAAACAGACAATGTGTACATAAGCATAAAAGTGTTCCTCAAAAATATGGAATAAAACAGTTGTCCACATTTACAATAATTAGGTACACAAAAAAGCAATATAAAGAAAAGAAAAATATTGCCAAAAAAGGAGAAGTTTAAAATGTCCAAGGCTGCATTCAGTCTGGAAGGGAGCACATCTTCCTATGCACACAGGATATTAGGTCCTGGGATGTCCATCATGGCAAAAGGAAGCTGAGGGGAGAAACTCTAATACTTTTGGCATGATATTCAGTGAGTCCCTGAGCAGAGGGATGTGAATCAGGACCTGAGGTGGAGGGAATTGCTCTTGATGACTCTGCCTCTAGTTTTCCCCAGGACAGCAGAAAGCTGTGCCCATCCTAAACCAAACTACCAGAGAGCCATTTGAAATCCCTTCAGAAAACTGAGTGCTGAGGGAAAAGCAGCAAAAAATGTTGTCCTTTCATTCAATAAGGAGGGAAAGCCATTTCTTTTCTTTCATGTTGTGAGCCTGGCTGACAGCTAACCAGACTGCAGGTGTCACTTGCCAGTGTGCAAATACTGTAGTACATTAGTAATATAAATATTACTAATGAATGGCAGGTATCAAAACTGTAATTTTCTCAGGACTTTGTAGGATCTAGGTAAACCACAAATCAGACATGAATGTGCTGACAGACAGACAATACAGACCATTGTATTGCACTTACACAAGGACCTGTGGCATGGGAATATATTAATTTTTAATGGAAAATGTTATTCTTTATGGTCAGCTCTTTCAGCAGAATAATTTATCAAGACTGACATCAACCAGATACACTAAGGATTGATGTTAAAGTGAGGGGGGAGGGGCACATCTAATATTTACAAATGGCACAGCTTTTAAAATGCCACTACTTAGAATCAAGTGCAATTACAGTGTATTTAAACGAGTATTAAAGTATTTGTATTGCCAGTTTGCAAATTCAGCATCTTGAGAAGCCCAAATGGATTTTCATGTAATTATTGTCATTAACTCAAAGAAGTAAATGCTCAGCAAAGTCTCTGCTTTAAAAAAAAAATAAATAAATTAAAAAAAAAAAAGGCAAGTGCATAAATGTATAATTAAATGGCATCTTCATGCTTAATTCCTCACATGATCTTCTAAAATATACATCTCCTAACTGTTGAGTACCTTGGTGATATAGCCCAAGCTTCCTTTCTGTATAGCATCAGCACAAGGGTAGCTATATTTGAGGTCTCAGAAGTTTCTCTTAAGAAGGTGAAACTGAGAAATTTTATTTCCCTGCAGCCTATTTATCTGCTTTTCGTGCTAGGATATCCTTGTCTGTCATTTTCTACAAAAAATAGGAAAAACATCTTTGCCAAACATTCTTAGGCTCATGGCTGCTATGCCGTTCCTACTTGAAATCACAGTTACTGTGTGTTCCACCCCAAATCTCAATCAAAATAGTTATAAAATCATATAATCACAGAATACTTTGGAAAAGAACTTAAATCTCACCCTGTGTCACCCCCTGCCATGGGCAGGGACACCTTCCACTATCCCAGATTACTCCAGATCCCATCCAACCTGGACTTGAACACTTCCACTTATCCAGGGGCAGCCACAGCTGTTTTGGGCACCCTCACAGCAAAGAGTTTCTTTATAATAAATTAAGTAATCCAGTTCTTCACTTCTTGTAAATTTGAATATGCTTTCACAAGGTGAGTTTTAGAAGCTGATAAATAATAGAGGCCAGGAGCAGCTCGAAATTCCAAGCTGAAAAATGATTCTTCTGTGTTTGACACCATCAGCATGTGGCCTCAGTGAGTCCTTCAGTCTTCATGATTAGCAAAATGGGCACAGGAGTCCTTATGTTTGCAGAATGTTCTCATCATCCTTCAGTGAAAGCTGATATGAAAGTTCAAATCACTGATCAATTGCAGGAGTACCATGGGGTACTTTATAAAAGAAAACCTTCAACCTACCCCTCAGAGATCATGAGCCCATGAATGGGATAGGACTTTCCTTAAGGGTACTTGGCTTTTACAACAAGATAATTTAGAAGGATATAGGCAGAGCAGCAGGTTTTTGGCATTGGCTGAAATAGAAAAACAAGTAAACAAAAGAAAACAAAGATTATGTTAGACTAGCTTTAATGAGGATGCAATTATAGGCCTGAAGTCTATCAGGATCTGGTTTGTACATAACAAACCTCTGCCTCAAGGCCAACATTGAATAGTTACTGGTAACAAACCATGGCATTCATGGTGATAGCCAGCACTGAGAGCTGGACTTCTGTGAATCTGATGAAGTTCAACAAGGTCATGTGCAAGGTTCTGCACCTGGTTTGGGACAATCCAAAGCACAAAAACAGGCTGGACAGAGAATGGATTGAGAGAATCTCTGGGATGAAGGACTTGGAGGTGTTGATGGATGAAAAGCTCAATGTGATCCATCGATGTGAACTGGCAGTCCATAAACCAGAGAAGGACATGGAGGAGGGCTTTGGAAAGTGCATGGAGTGGTAGTACAAGGGGAAATGACAAAAGGAAACATTGTCTGGGGACAGTTAGATTGATATCATTAGGAAGAAATTCTTCCCTGTGTGGATGATGAGACCCTGGCACAGGTTGCCCAGAGAAGCTGAGACTGCCCCATCCCTGGAAGTGTCCAAGGCCAGGCTGGAAGGACTTTGGAGACACCTGATCTAGTGGAAGGTGTCCCTGCCCATGGCAGGGGGCTTGGAACTGAATTACCTTTAGAGACTCCTTCCCCTTTAAAGTTCCCTACCAGCCGAAGCCATTCCAAAATTCTATCATTTTATGATTCATCTCTCTTTTAGAGATTAAGCCAATATTTTCTCAAGATAAAAAATATTTATTCTTGTTAAGTAATGGTGACTTTAGAAAATAGTCTGACCAAAGAACTGCTTTCACCAGGCTCAGATGCTTTCACTCATAATCTCATTGTCTCACAAGGAATATTTTTCTCTCTTGATTGCCACAAGTAGGTCCTTGTTCCACCCAGATGTAGTGCCTGCTCTCAAACTGATGCATGAACTTCAATTCAACTTCTACAAGAGCGATTTCAAACTTAAAAATGTCAGTTTCTAGTGCAGGGCTTTGCTTTGTAAACATTCCTTTGTTAATGAAATTGGAAAAGTTCAGAGGACAAATTTTCCATGAGTAATTCCTCATGTAAGCACTACTTAAAAGTCTCTTCTCTCAAATTCACTTGACAGCTTCTTGGGAAATAGTAATAATAATGATAATAATGATAATAATGATAAATCATCATCATCATCATCATCTTAACTTTATTTCTATATCAACAGAGTGGAAATCTGCAGGTTCAGGCACTGGAACCCAAATTTCTGGGTCTTCATCCAACATGATGCTCTGTGCTACCTAATGGCTAAGCAAACCCAAAGAGACAGGGAACAAGACCCAGGCTGGTGCTCAGCTGTGGAGACCACCACAGGACACTGAGGAAACTCTGATGCCATTAGCCAAAGGGAAACAGCACTTTGTGGTGTCTGTGTATCTCCCAAACACTTCAAAACCCATTTTTCTTTCCTTACTGCTGTCCACAGGCTGATTCCACCTGCTGCCTCTTAGAGACAGATTGCTATTTCAAGGAAAGGGGGGCTGGAACTTCATGATAAGTTTCTACAGCACCCTGTGAAATGGTGATGGGATCCCCAGGGATTTTTGAAGTCCAAATAATTAATCTGACAGATTACTCCATGAAGGGGCAGTCAATTAAGAGCAAGTTGCTCACATCCCCTCTGTCAGGCTCCCATCACTCCACGGTCAATAACTCCAGGAGGACAATGAGAGACAGGAAGTAAAAGTTGATATGGCTCTGCAGATTGTGTACCTTTGAACATTTCAATTTCAAGTGACCATCCACACTGTAGCTCCTGCTTGCATCTCCCACACTCCCCAGAGCTTTTCCACCCCAACTCATGTCCAGCTCTCCTGCCCTGCCTTTGTCACTCTCCTGCAATGAGTGGTCTGAGACAATCACTCACCCAGATTTAGAGAAGCTCAGGGATAGATGAAACTTAGATTCAGAGCCTGAAGCCATTGAGGACATAAGTGAAGCACCAGAGCTGTGGGTACCTACAGATCTCCCTGCTGCTGTGAGCTGCCCCACTGCATTGTTGTCCAAAATCCATCATGAACCACAAAAACAGGCAATGTGTGAAAAGACATAAAATAAGAAGTTAAAGAAATGTTGAGTGCACAGACAGCACAAGAAAATGTGGGTAAAGAAGCCTGAGGAATAGCCCTGTGCACCAGTGTCTCCATCAAAAACACTGTGCTGATTGAATCAGCAGTGTTCAAACTGGGTAATGAAAAACTGTGAATCATGCAAGAAGACCAGTGCTCATTTCACTGCCCTGCTGTTGTAACACAAAGGCTTTCCAAGAGATAAATATTCCTATCGTGATGAGTGATCTGTAAGTCTACAGCTATGTCCCTCCCTTGAAAAAGGAAATGATGGAGTGCTGTTAGCACTGCCTCATGCCCCTTTGATTTCAGCACTATAAATATTTCCCTTGTCACTGGTACTGGCCACAACAAGGACTGGCTAAAAAAACCACTCTGAAAATCAAAAGAGCGGAAATTATAAGGAGTAGGTTTGGGCTTTGCAGTGCACCCAGGACACATGGAGCTTTGAGGTCCAGCTCCTAGGAAGAGTGGCCTGTTTAAAATCAAAACAGTGATCTTTTTATCACTTCTTAGTCTTGAATTAGTGAAGAAAGATAAGAAGAGAAAAATAAATCTAACTAGGCTTTGAGTGGACATGGTCTTGAGATGATATACTCAAAGCTTTATTATAGAATCACAGGCTGGTTTGGGATGGAGGGGACCTTAAAGCTCACCCCATCCCACACCCTGCCGTGGGCAGGGACACCTTCCACTATCCCAGGGTGCTCCAAGCCCTGTCCAAACTGTCCTTGGACACTTACAGGGATCCAGGGGCATCCAAAGTTTTTCACCATTCCTTCAGGTAAGAAAAAAGGACATGTGAGTGCGAAAACGAGCTTGCATCACTGATGTTTCTTTCTTATATAAAGGTATAAAACTGATGGATTTTTAAAAATAGCTTATTTTCTATTTTTATTGTGTCTAGTCTAAACCACTGTCTGACAACAGACAGTCTACTGAAATGTAAGATAAGAAAAAATAAAATATCTGAAAGGGGAACTTTTGTGAAGTGTTTATATAATACCAGTGCTTAATCTTTGGTCTTCAGAAAACCCATCCGAAAATTTAAATACTGGCACTTGATTCACACGGTCTTTACAAAACAGCTCAAAGATTATTCACTGAAAGTCTCAGCAAGGACAAGCAATGAAATAATAGAATGGAAAATATGAAAGCCTTTTGTTGAGGTTCTGTTTGTCAAAAGGATCCACAACAAGAATTTAGAAAACTTGTAAGAGCATGAAGGACAATTGTTGAAAAACTCTCGAAGGTTACTTCTATACACTGCTTCTCCTAGATATCATAAATAATACAGAGAAGAGAAGCCAAGTTGCATCCCTTTCTATCTTATCCCTTTAAAAGACAGAAAAAACTGTAAAGATTTCCATAAATAGCCATTTTCTGCATTAAAAGCTGCCTGTGGAGAATGTTCCTACCCTGCTTTCCAAAGAAAACAGGGACTTACATGATCCAACTTATATCAACTCATCTCTTTGTGTCCCCCTGACAAGTTTTGAACCTGTTTCAACAAA
The DNA here is from genome assembly GCA_013398595.1 of Tychaedon coryphoeus. Lineage (NCBI taxonomy): Eukaryota > Metazoa > Chordata > Aves > Passeriformes > Muscicapidae > Tychaedon > Tychaedon coryphoeus. The sequence continues at coordinate 609,803 of WBND01000485.1, forward strand.
ATTTGTTAGAATTGTGCATGTTTCATGAAAATTTACTGCCTGAGGGAAGACAGGGTCTTAATTAGTTGCACCAGACAGAATAAGAGAGGCTCCAGTTACCCTTTATCAAAATGTGGAGAATCTGTGTTGGGTGGAGACATTATTCATATCACAGCTATGGGGAAATCTTAAATTGGCACCCTAGTTTAACCAGAAAGTTCAAACCTGAGACACATCCACATGAAACATGGTTTTGTTAATTCTGCTGCTCATGGAACAGCTTGTTCCCACTTATATCTTTAGTTGAAGGTATTCGCAAAGATGACACTTCTTCCATTAAAAGTGTAGTTTCCAAAAACCACCAGCTTTTGACAGCAAAATAATAATTAAAAAAAAAGAAAGGCTTTTAGAGACTTTTTAGACTGGTGACTCTGCCAGATCATCTATGCAAACAAACTCCTTACACAAGCATATGTCTGTTTCATTGTGCTGAAATATGAGTGGTGAGCATTGCATTGAGCAGCAATCCACAGCTCCTCGAAATGCAGGCTAGTGTGTTGTACACAAAGAAAGGCACCAAAGTGTTGACTCTGGGAAAATTTTTAAGGCACAGTGGAAAGGAACTACCTTCTGTTCACTACCTGGGAATGGAGCTGCCAGACCATCATACTGGTCCCAGCAATTGGATCCTTTATCCCACGGACCTTTGGTGCTTCACAAAGCTTTTTTGCAGCTAGAAAAGTTTTTGGTGTGTTGCCCTATAAATACATTCACCTTTTATTTACTGATCTCCAATAAAGCCTTTGATACCATCTCCCAAAACATATTTCTCTCTAAATTGAGGTGGACTTGATGGGATAACTACTAGAAGGATTAGGACCTGGTAGGATGAGTGCATCCCAGAGGGTTGTGGTTGATGGCTCAGGGTCCCAGTGGACATCAGGGACAGGTGCTGTCCCTCAGGGGTCCATGTGGACACCAGTGTTATTGAATATCTTCATTAATGACACAGGCAGAGGGATCAGGGGCACCCTCAGTGAATTTGCAGATGGCACCGAGCTGGGAGGTGCAGCTGGCACTCCTGGAGGATGGGATGACATCCAGAGGGACCTGGACAGGCTGGAGAAGTGGCCCAGGGGAACCTCTGAGGTTTAACCAGGCCAAGTGCTGGAGCTGCACTGGGTCAGGGCAGCCCCAGGGTCAATCCAGGCTGGGGATGAGCAGAGGGAGCAGCCCTGGGAGAAGGAGCTGGGGGTGCTGTGGGTGAGAGCTGGACCTGCCCCAGCCTGAACCCCCTGCCCTGGGCTGAGCCCCAGCGTGGGCAGCAGGGCAGGGGGGATTCTGCCCCTGTGCCCCTGTGCTCAGGTGAGACCCCACCTGCAGAGCTGCCCCAGCCCTGGGCTCCAGCAGCACAAGGACGTGGAGCTGCTGCAGCCAGGGCACAGGAGGCACCAAGGTGATCAGAGAGATGGAGCAGCTCTGCTGGGGTGAAAGGCTGAGAGAACTGGGATTGTTCAGTGTGGAGAATAGGCAGCTTCAAGGCGACCTAATTTGAGTGCTTCAGTACCTGCAGGGAGCTGGCAAAAAAGATGGAGAGAGACTACTTATAAGGGTTTGGAGTGACAGGACAAGGGGAATAGCTCCCCACTTCCCAGAGGGAAGGGTTAGATGGGCTGTTGGAAAGGAAGTCTTCCCTGTGAGGGTGGGTAGGCCCTGGCACAGGGTGCCCAGAGCAGCTGGGGCTGCCCCTGGATCCCTGGCAGTGCCCAGGGCCAGGCTGGACAGGGCTTGGAGCAGCCTGGGACAGTGGAAGGTGTCCCTGACCATGGCAGAGGGCTTTTATGACAAGGTGGTCTTTAAGGTCCATCCAACACAAACCATTCTGTGATGTTATTGTTGTCCTACTATCACTCTTGTTCTGTGGCTCTCCAGAGTTTCAGATTCCTGTATCTCTTTCCTTTAGGAAGACCAGGAGCCGTCCCCAGTTACCAACAGTCTGAAGCAGACAGGCTTGACTCTGCAAGAGGACAAGATCATCTCAAGATCATTACCCTGGTGAGTTCAGGCTCCCTGAATGTGTTTGGCTCTGTCTTCCTGCCCATGGAAGTCGCTCATCTGAGTATGCTGTTCACCTCTCTACTACACCAGATGCTTTCATTTAGAAACTCATTTAATTTGCAAGGAAGGCAGTTTTTTCCCAGCTGCCTTGCAAAGAACTTTCTCCGCTGTTCAGGGAAACACAACCAGCCATACCCCTTCACTAGAGGACACCCTGGCAGGCAGCACACTTGGTGGAGCATCCTTGCCATGTGTTTGGAGCACTATGAACACATCCAGGCTATATCAGGACTCTCAGTCCACCCTGTAGTTCTGACACCCTCAAGGTTTGCTTTCAGAATGTTCTGAGGAGCAATTACTCCTCCAAATAAAACATATTAATTCATTGCAGGATATGTGGGAAATGGAGTGATAAAAAAGTTATACCTTTATACTATACATATGTATATACCTAAAAAGCCACCACTTCTCACTACAACCATTACTCAGAGATGGGAGAGCTGTGTGCACACATTACCTGT
>WBND01000485.1:612865-654590 GCA_013398595.1 Tychaedon coryphoeus
CCACGCTGGGGCTCAGCCCAGGGCAGAGCTGGTTTTCAGGGCTCAAGTGCACTTTGATGGGTCATGTTGAGCTTCTCTTGCCATGGTTTGGCCTCTGAAAGGTTAGGCAGGCCGTGGGCATCAAGGTTATTCCCTTCAGCATGGACTCCACGAGGGTGCAGCCCCCAGCCTTCCAGGAGAAATGGCTTCACCTTTTACAGTCAGTCCCTCAGGGATGCAGTGGGCCCTGGCAGTGAGAGATCCCAGTTTGTGACTGGTAATGGTGACATCTGACTTGTGGATTTTGTTTTACTAAAGGCCATGCCTAGGGATGAATATAAATAGTATAACACCATAGCCCATCCGCCTCCCTATCAATTAACAAATTGTCAACCCAATAAGGATCAAGGAGATTTAATTCAATTTACAAACTGCAAATATTGGCTTATTTTGAGCTAGTTGGTATGAACTAACGATCATGTTAAAAATTTCTTGTTTTTTGGAAATACATTTCATCTGCCTTTGCACGATGGCAGCCAAGAAAATTTTGTTCAGATTTTCCTAGGTGATTCACTTCCTGGCTTCTAACAAACCTGGTAAATGTCAGGTGCCAAAAATTTCTTCAACAAGATTTTTGAGCTGGAATAAAAGTTCCATTCCAAAGCACAACTTTAATAATTGTTCATGCTACTGTTTTACTATTTTGGGGTCTTTTTAAGAAGACCTCACAAGAAATACGTTATTTTGTTGATATCTTCAGTACATTTTCAAATTCTTGGAGGAAAAGTCAGTTTTGATTTTGAAGGTCATTTAGGGACACGAACTTCACAGTTGCTGATGTCCTGTTTATTTCCTATTCATTCCTTCCAACACTGCAGCACAGAGGCAACACTTGCAATGTTTTTAGTGTCTTTTTAACCCTTCTTAAGTGCCCTTTCTGAAAGCAATTTGACCAAAGACCCTCATTTTTGGAATATGCTAGGTATCCTCTCCCTGAAACGGATTTGAAAATTGCAAGTCCAAACAGTGAGATGCATACAAACATCTGATGTCTTTTGTACCACTGATGGGTCTGAGAGGCAAAGTCCTTCAAGTGTGGCAATAAAGCAGAGATAACCAAAGCAGGTGAATTGTGGGTTACAGGTGAATACAGGTCACCTCACTCTACAGAAAGGAGCAGCTTTGCCATTTCACTTTCCAGGAGGAGCTGCAGAGCTCTGTGGGCTCTCTTTACAAATTCCATTGCCATGTGCACTTGGCTTATTAATTAAAACACATTCTTTACTGTTTTCAATACATTAAATTGAATGTGTCTAATGAATATCCAGCTGCACTCTTCTTTCTTTATACATAACAATTTAGAATCATAAATTGCACTCATTTCAACCCAGGAACATTTTTCCCATTATATGGCTGCTGGTGATAATGTATCAGACAGCAATAATGATGCTTGATTTTCATAAGCTGCACTAAATGGTAAGTGCTCAGAGCTACATGTTTTGATTAGCAGACTAAGCAAACCATGACATGAGAATCCTTATTTACACTGACTACTAAGGATTTTTTCACAAGGTAATTTATTTAGGCAGAGGGACAGTTTAAGCATACCTGATCTGCATCAGCTGAGTTCTAGATCATCCCAAGTCGGACATCTGTGACACACACAGCACTTGAGTGATTGTCTTATCTAAGCTAGATATGCAAAATCATGTACTAGAATGCATTCTGTGCAAGATTTACCAGTAAAAATAAAGACTATTTTGATGCTGTATGTGTAGAAGTTGAAGCAGGTGCAGAGTATACTCTGGAGAGGCCTGTAGACAAGAGAAAAGGTATTTTGTCCCAGATGTAGGTTTCTATGCCCTCCATTCCTTTCCCATCTCTCCTCCTTCATTCTCTGCGGCAGCTCTGCGTCCCTTCACTGCACAGCCACACTTCTTTCATTTCACAAGTGCAATGCCTTCCTGGCACACTAAAAAAAGCGAACACACCCATGTGTGCCTTCACTCACAGGCTCTGCCTTGTTCCTTCAGCTCCATCTATCGACGTCCTGAAAAATGAGCTGGCAGGGCAGCAGGTCCCTTCCACCTGCCCCTGCTCATGCACAAAACAGACCCACAGCAGTTCTTCAGCACTTTGGGGGGCATGGCTCACCTCTGTGGGTTCAGGACAGCTGGTCAGACAAGCTGTACTCCACCACGTTCAGCTGGATATTAATCCTTTGGGCTGTGACAGAGAGCTGGGGTTTAGTTAAGTAAAGCTGAATGCCAGCCAGCCCAAAGGAAGAATTATCGTTAGGATCATTGTCAGGCTGCTTGGTTTGAAGGGTGTCCCAAAGCCTATAGGAGGCAATCAGTGTAAACTATAGAGAGGTGAAGAAATTAGGATGAAAGAATGTGTAGCCACATGAAATCCGAGCTCTTATTCGGGTTAAACTTACTGCTAGTGTCTCTCCTTGATTACAAAATACTTTTTCACTTCAAGTATCTCTTAGCATCTTTCACAGCTTTTTCTATCCTCGTGCTTCAAGGATTATGTCAAATCATCCCCATCTTATCTGGAATGGCACACACACAAATAATTGATGCTAAATAAGGTCTCAATGGAGAGAGGTTTCTCTTCCAGCAGAGTTACACTTTTCCAGTCCATGCTGGGGAAGTCACCCCTGGCTCTGTGGTCAGGCAGAGGTGGTGTTGGCAATGGGTGACTTCAGGGAGTTGCTTTGAAACACCAAAATTATTCATACTTCTAAATATTAAATATTTCTTCATATTCATAACTACTTCTTGATCCCTGGTTGGAAGTAAAATGCGAAGTGTTAAATGTGATTTTGAAACAAGGACTGGGAAACTTTTCTCCAGCGATATATTTGGTTTAAATTTGTTTTGGCAAGTAGCACAAACTACTGAATGTGCCCCTAAAAGCATTACTGGGGATGATTTTGAGTGCTGATTGTATTCAGAAACACACTCACAGCTCTGCAGGTCTCCAAGCTTTATCTGAACCCTCCCAGATTGCAGACTGATGCTGGAAGTCACAGAGAAATGGGCATTTCTATCACCTCTGGTAGAAATACCTTGACAACAGACTCTCCATGTCCTGGCACTTGTGGTTCCAGAAACTCGAGATGGAAGTGGAAGGGGAGAGGGAGATTAGAGGTATTTTGTTTCCACGATCGTAATGAAAGATTTGGCCAGATACATCCAGCACAGTCAGAGACTGAGCAACACATCCATCATGGGGTTCTGAAGGACAACATTATAGCTTTTATCTTCTCCCCTACATATCTGAAGCTTATAAAGTAATTTGGCAAGCCTTTCTGGAGATAACCTGTCACCTGGAAGGTTTACAGCCTCGCTTCTGCTCTGCACTACCTGAAGAGGGAAAAGAGGTGTACAAATCCATCCCTGTGAGCTCAGCTGGGCTGAGGGGAGGCAGCACAGGGAATGAACCTGGCTTGCAGCTTGCTGTGTCTGATAAGAGCCATGAGAACCGATAGGATGTGATGCAGCTCAAGGCTCTGCAACAGCAGAGGCAAAAATTGCATACAGACATTTTGGGAACGAGAGACAAAGCTGAGAGAGAAAGTCTTGTGGGGGATGCCCCAGAGAGCTGGATTTGCAGCTCCTCCTGCTGCCACAAAAAATTGGTACTGTTCCTGTGAGAGCCTGACATTTCCTGGGAGGTGTTACAAACCCAGACACCCTGGCCTCTGCCCAGCAGCAGAGTCTGGCTGAACCCAAACACACAGGTACCAATACCACACAGCCATCTGACCACTTGCTACCGTGCTCACAGAGCATGCTGCTTCCAGCCATCTATTTGCTTTCTATCTGGGCCCATGCTGCCTGCAGCTTGGAATTATTGTATCTCTGCTCACCACTTCCCTGCTCTGAATTGCTCCTCCAGCATGCAGAAGCCACATTTCATGTTGAGATGCTGCAGTCCATAGAGACACATCCCCACCCCGGGCACTTGGACAAAGATTTTTACTAATTCGTGCAGTATTTTTTTTATTTTTTTTTAATCAAGCAGAAAAGCAGTTCCAATGAAGAGGCTGGTGTGGGTGGGAAAAGAGGCAGGATATGTTCATTCTGCTGGAGGAAGCACAGGCTGAGGACACACAATATCTTCTGTTGAGGAGAGGGAGAGCAGGAGAGAGCAGCACCCCTGTGCCCTTCACTCAGGCTGTAAGAATCACAGAATCATCATACAATGGCTTGGGTTGGAAAGCACCTTAAAGCTGACCCAATCCCACCCTCTGCCATGGACAAGGACACCTTCCACTGTCCCAGGCTGCTCCAAGCCCTGTCCAGCCTGGCCTTGAACACTTCCAGGGATCCAGGGGCAGCCACAGCTGCTCTGGGCACCCTGTGCCAGGGCCTGCCCACCCTCACAGGGAAGAATTCATTCCCAATATCCCATCCATCCCTGCCTTTTTCCAGTGTGGAGCCATTCCCCCTTACCCAGGCCCTTGTCCAGAGTCCATTTCCAGCACTCCTATGGTTCCTTTAGGAACTTTGAATGCTGCACTAAGGTCACCCTGGAGCCTTGAACAACAAGATCTGGCTGTGGCCACATGAACAGCCTGCCAAGGCAAGACTCAGACACCTGAAGTCAGAAATACCAGATAGGAGTTGTCATTTTAAATAGGTACAGGGTCCTGGGGCACTCTTCAAGGCAAAAACCACACAGCCCATGTGTTTGGTTGAAGTCCAAACCAAACCGCCTCTTCATACAAGTCATGAGGCTTGTAGCCCCACACTATTTCTGCATTTTTTCACACACATTTGAGCAACCAGTGCATAATCCCCACAGCTGCACATTTGCACTGTAAAATTTACTGTCTGGTTCACTACCCCTCCTTACAAACACACACACACACCCTCACACACACACATGTACATATAATCATGCTCGGTCTGTGCCAAGGCTGAAAAACCAATTCATAAACCACCTAAAATCTACAGAGTAAATTTTATCCTCAACCATCGAGTTTCTGCAGTGATAGCTCAGTTCAGGTACAGCACAGGGGCAGAAATGGTTTAGATTTTCATGCAGAAATGAGCTTATGGGCGCTTGGGGTTTGCTTTGGTAGTGGGGAACATAGCAAATATTCCAGGAAGCTTCTATCAGAAGGTTATGCAAAACAACAACAATCATCTCACCAACTTCCAAACCTTATCCTTTCCCTTCCCCCATCATCTCCAAGTCATTATCTGTTAACCACATTTTTAAACTGTAACAAAAAAAACAGAATAAAATCAATAGCTCTCTTTGGAGCTAGGAGGACAGAAATATTCAGCTCCCCAGTGGGAAAACTGGTTCTTTCTTTCTTCCTTTCCTTCTAATTTTAAACTTCACTTAAGGTTCAGTGATTGAACAAAAGCAGACAAAAAAATATTGCAGTTATCTGACGTACAGAAGTGTAACATGAAGTCTGCTCATTATGGATAATATTTATGGCAGATCATAACGTTAAATTACAACTCAGCCGCCTCAGCCAGAAATTTGTAACACCACACATGTGCTTCTAATTAAGGGCTTTTGAAGTTGCCCTGGATATTTATTTTCAAGGGATTTAGTGCACAGAACGATTAAAGTTTGCTCTTGTTAGGAGTTCTGCAATCGAAAAAAAAATTAAGAGAGATTGCAACTGAACCTCAAACTAATATATACATTCATTTTTGCATGAGTGTATACGTGTACATCTGTTTATCTATTGCCATAAAAAAAATAAAAACGCGTGTGTTAACATAGATAAAATAATATATTAAAAAGAGGGAGACAAAGGGCCCTTTGTTTCAAATGTGGTCCGAGTCCAAAATTTGTGACCGTAATTTTGTTTATAGGAAATCCTTTATAATGCTAGTTTAGTGTTTCCATATGGAATTCTCATAGGACTCTTTCCTCCCTCCCCCTCAACCCCCCCACGTCCCTCTTTTATTTGGATAAGGCAAGAGAAAAGTGAATGTACATTCCAAAGATGCATAGTCATTCCGGATCAAATTCAATGGATTCTGGCAAGAGTTGAAAAACACAGATGCAGTGTTTTAGGTCTCCTGCTGTGCAGCCTCCAGCCATGAGTGTCTGGTTGAAGCACTTTGTAAAATCATGAAAACCCTATTAAATTCATGAAATATGATATACTGCATTTTCGAGCTAACTTTCCATTGAACTGTCCATGAAGACGGAATTTGTCTGGCTTGCTTATGGTGCTCACACACACACACACACACATATGTACACACTCAGGCATCCCTGTGTGCACACCAAGATACGCCAGGAGCTCCTGTAGTCCTTTATCCTCTGCTTCTTCAATTGAATCTTCCTCTCCAAACCTTGGAGCCTGGCTCCAAGCTCAGGAGATCCCGTCAAGCCTGCTCTGTCCTTGCACCACACAATTCACACAATGACCCACCACAATTAAAGAGGTCCTGATGTTTAGGCAGAGGGAACTGAGCGTCCAACACAGCTGCCCCTCTTCCAACTTAAAATCCCTTGCTAGGAAACTGAAAGCAGCCTGATATTCTTACTTCATTTCCTATTGGGTTTCACATAATAAAATCATCATATGTTTAGGATTGGGTTTCTTTTCTCCTCTTCTAAATGAAAAAGTGAGAGCAGTCCCCTGAGGACAAAGGTCTTGCTGTTAAAATTGTCCTCGAGACACGGGCAGTTGCGGGCCCCTTGCATGCCTGTCAGAGTGAGAAAAATATGTATTTTAGTAAAGCTGGCCTGCCCTTGCTTATTTATGTCTCAGCACCCACGTGGCTGAAAGTTGCAGTCAGTCTAATGAAATGTGGCTGTACCTGAGCTCACCATGCAGCCACGTGAGGTTTTCCTTACCTCTGCATGAGGCAGATGGAGCTCTCCCATAAAATACGTTGTACTTCCAACTGTGTCTTTTATTCAAGGATCTGTAGGTACTTTAGAAACACTCAGGTTCATAAATGCTCAGGCCAGACTGGACATTTGAGCATTTGCCTTCCAGTTTTGGGACGAAGGCTTCAGGAGAAGAGTGATGCACTGCCTTCCCTGGTAGTTTGCTCCAACAGCTAAGCAGTCCTCCTCTTAAAAACATTACCATGCAATAAAAATGCCTTGAGGTTTAAGATAATATTGCTAACAGGAGGATTTAAATTGTATATCTGTGGTTAAGATCATCCACAGGAGTATTAACTCCAAACTTTTTGAGCAAAAATAATGATAATGTGCATCCTTTTCTGTCCATGGTTTCTACCAAGTTCTGCTCCACCAAAACCACAGATAATTTTTAAGATTTTGTATGGAAATGGTGATTATATTTATTTATATGGTGATTTATTTATTTATTTATATTATAGATTTTCAATTTTGGTACAAGATTTCCCTTTTTTTTGTGTACATTTGCTGTCAGTACATGATAAAAAATACTTGTTAATACCTGTTAATTAGGTTCACATCTTCTGATGAACAGTGTTATTGCAAGCAGTAAATCAATTCAAGACTAGAAATTGCTTTGCAAGTCAAATATCCAGAAATTTGTCCATGTAACTTTAAAATTCCAGATCCCTTTGGAATGGAAACAAAGGCTTGAATTTCAGGACCACAGTGCAAGTTTGACACATTTGCTGGCCTCATATATGCCAAAACAGATACAATAGGCTGTCTGCTACTTCCCATTCCAGATAAGAAGGGTAAAGGAATGCCTAAAGCCCCTTAAGTACTTACTTTTTTGGTATAAATAGTTTTGAACTTGAGCTTGTTTCAACAGTGTTGTTTGCATAAGGGGTAGATGTGAATTCTCTTAGGTTTTGATTAGATGATTTACCTCTTTTTAGGTGCCTGTATATCTCTATTTACTAAATAAGGAAGTCTAGGGTAACTTATTTGGACCTCCATGTCTTGTTAGATATTTTTTGATGAGAATCCCTTCTTTTTTCCTTACAAAAAAGCATTGAAATAAAGATATTTGCCCAAGTCTTGCTACAGCAGTAATTGTCTAAGAACATAAACAAAAATGGGGGTACCAGAGATATGACTTTTTTGTTGATGAGGTTAGATTGTGGTATAATTCTATATCACGTACCAGCTAAGTTATTTTACATGTCTTTAAATGTCATTGATATTATGATTCATAATGTAATGCTCTGTGGTCTTCCAATTTCCTTTAAAAAAACTGAATCATACATTTGCAGGCACTAAAGCAACATTAATTAGCAAGGTTTGTGTTAACAGACATCTTGAGAGGATTAATGTGCAAAAATTAGATAACAAAGTGCATGCCATTAAGGCTTAAAGTGCTACTCCTGCTGTGTCATGTGAACATTTTATGCGGAAAAACACCTGTATTCTCCATCATGCAACAAAATAATGGGGACTTAACAAGCTTTACTAATTCGATATATAAAGTGGCAGCTACAGGAAGCACGTATTTACAGGCAAGGAAGATTGTTTAAAAGAAACAGACAGAAGTGCCCTAGGAATATTTTACTGGATAGCCAGTGAGCCAGCTGAGTGAAAATAAAATCTGGTATGCTCTTGCCATTGTCCTGGCCTCCACATTCCAAACCCAGCCCTTGGTGGTTACAGCTGTCACCACAGGGTGCACAACCCTTTTGACAAGGGCACATCTTTTGCAGGGCTCCCTTTGGTGGCAGTGACCACTGTCCATGCCCTGGAGTTTGCATAACATTCCCTGTTATTGCAAAGCCCCCTGACTCAGGTGGGAACATGAACTAGAGGTGACAACGGGATGCCTGGTGCCTTCATTACCATCTCTGACCAAGATGTCACATCCTGCCTTGCAGTGCAGAACTCCCAAATCCCCCAGCCGTGTGAGCCAGCTCAGACCACAGCCTTGTGAACGTGGATTTGCAGGTTGTTTCCAGAAATGCTGTGGAGGCAAGGAACATAATCCATAGAACTCACAAAGGCCTTTAACCCTGTTATTATTTACTTATAAAATAAATCATACGAAAGGTCATGGGCCTGGTGGAGTGAGTCCAGAGGAGAGCACGGAAATGCTGCAGGGCTGGAGCCCCTCTGCTCTGGAGCCAGGCTGGCAGGGCTGGGGCTGCTCACCTGCACAAGAGAAGGCTCAGGGAGAGCTCAGAGCCCCTGGCAGGGCCTGAAGGGGCTCCAGGAGAGCTGCACAGGGACTGGGGACAAGGCATGAGGGACAGGAAAAAAAAGTTGCAGCCTCCCCATTCCTGGAATTGTTCAAGATCAGGTGTTCTGAGTAACCTGGTCGAGTGGGAGGTGTCCCAAGGCAGAGATGGAACTGCATGGTCTGTAAGGTCCCTCCCAATCCAAACCATTCTGTGACTCCATAATTCTAAAATAAACAGAAAGCACCCGCCCCCCCCCTCCCCCCCCAAACGAACAGATTACACACACTTATGTAACTAAGCTCTCTCTTTGGTTTGAATTTGTATCAAAGTCTCTCTGTGGAACCAGGATCCTACATACCTCTGGAAAGGTTAATCTTGGCTCTGCATTCAGGCAGTGTACTACAGTCCACCCAGCTCCATGGCCAGCACAGAAAATTTTACCACCATGCAAATAACAGTACCTGATTGAACATTGTCATTAGGATTTGCAGCAATAGCCAGTGGCTCCATAAATCCTCATTTCTATACCCACAGCTATTCATCACTTCAAATCACATTTAAGAGGCTTTTGGATCACAGTCTCTCTTCCCTCTCTCCAACAGCAATAAGACTGTGTAAAGAGAAATATTTTGTTTATTTCTTAAATGCAATGAAATGCTTTGTCCACCACACAAGCCACCAGATCCCAAATCCTTCCCTGCTGCTCAAGGCAAAACTCCAAGAGAGTTCAAAACAACCATATCATTACTGGCATCCTGCTTATATGCATTGGAGGGGTGTTTGCCATGGAGTAACAGGGATGGCACAGCTCAACAGCTGCTTCCTAAAACTCCCACTTAGAAAATCTATAAGGCAAAATGTTAGTTTTCCAAAATACAATTCCCCATCCACTTGCAAATTCCAGTAACAAAAAAAATCCAAAAAACAACAAAACACCCTACTTTAAATTAATTTGAACTCTCTTGCTAGTGTTCTATTTTTAGATATAGGATTTATGTTAGCTGTTCTAACAAGCTTATATTCTTCATTATTATTCACATTATTCTTACTATTCATATTGGGCTCCTTTTGGAAGCCTTAATAATATATCCCACTAGGCCATGTTCTGCATACTCAGTCCAAAAAGATGGCTCTGTTACAAGATAGTTCAGGATAGAAACATGGAACAAAGGAAAATTTTGATACAGACAAACATGTAAAAACATGAGCACAATACCAGGCAAACCTGGTCAGCTGAGCAGGCAGAAGCTCAGCACACCAGACCCTGACTGCTACCAATGTTTTTGCTCACACCACTGGGCTGTTTTCATTCAGTTCACTTATTCCTAACAAGGCAATTAGTCTCACCACCACAGCTCCAATTTCCCAGTGAGCCTGGAAAAAGACTGGGAGAACAAGAGAAAATAGGAAGGAACTGATTAACATCAAATTCGACAAAGCTCTAGAACAGACTTTACATGGAAATACCCGGGGAGAAACCCAACTGGGCTGATTCTTAGATGCAGAAAGGGTATGTCTATGGGATTATAAATTGGATTTATGGGTGGCAACCAGGAGGAGGGCTTGGTAGCCCAGGACTTATTGTGTATGTATAACAGGGAGCACAGCTTTAGATACAAAGCAAAAAAATTCATAAATATATGTTTCAGACCAGCAAAATTATACAAAGAAGATAAAGGGTATTAAAAACAAAATCTACACACACACAAAAAATTTTTTTACAGAGAACAGAGGCCACATATTACTAATATGTACCAGTCAATTTTATCACAGAGTCATCACAGAGATTGGAAGAGACATTCAGGACCAGATAGTCCCACCATCAACCAACACCACCATAATCACCCCTGAATTCCAGATGCCCCTTGAAAAGTTCCAGAGGTGGTGACTCCATCACCTCCTTGGGTAGCTTATTTCAACACCCAACCACTCTTACAGTGAAGATTTTTTTCTAATATGTATCTGAACATCCTCTGGCAGAACCTAAAGCCATTTCCTCTCATCCTTTCACTTCAGACATGGCAGCCAAGACTGACCCTTATCTCACTCCACCTCCTGTCAGGAGTTGTGGAGAGTGAGAAGGTGTCCCTTGAGACTCCTTTTCTCCAGACTAAACACATCCAGCTCCCCCAGCTGATCTCCATGAGAAATGTTTTTTAGACCCCCTCCACCCGCAACATTATGGAGAGTAATTGCACTTGTACTGCAGACACACAAATTAGACTCCTATTTTCTATTTCCACCTCCTGGGACATGTTTAGGGCCAGGGGGTTGGACAGATGATCTTTAAGGTCCCTTCCAACCCAAACCATCATGTAATTCTGTGATTCTGCAATAGACACACTTCTGTTTGGTGCTTTGAAAGATTCCCAAAAAGTACCAGCTACACCCACAGGTCTCACAACATGTTTGGGAATATGTACCAGTTCAGATCCACAGTGATAATCAGTGGCTAAAGATTGCTTAGCCCCTGAAAATGCTATGAGGCAGAGACCCTCACCCAGAACTCCCTGAAGTCAAGCGAAAGTGTTCAAAATTACTTCAGTGGGGTTTGCACATAGGATTTGATTTCTAAGGCTGTTGATCTGTTGCCTTCCATGAGCACTAATTTTACTGATGTAGCTTTCAATGTAGTTCAGCTATCTCTTGGATAATTTCAAATCTGCCAAGTCAGATGGATGTGCTGCATGCCATGGTCCATAAAAATGAAAGGCCAGCTATTAATTGGCTTTGCCTTCAGCTTAGTGACTTTAGAAAAGTCCCTCTTGCAGCCACAACATATAATTTATTGAGAGATATATTTGGATCTATTTATTTCAAGAACAAAATTGTCTGGTTTGGTGCCATTTATTTTATAAAAGAGATAATAAAAATGTAATGAGTATGGAGATTCAAAAGTGGAAATGACACAAAGAAAGCAATAATCATTAAAATAAAAATATAAACAAGTCTATAAACCAAACCCTCAAGACATTTGCCATGTATAATGTAACTTTTATACCTCTTACTTCATAATGCATAACTTTACAAGAAAATTAATTTAATGCTTTTGCTAACCTTACTCAACCCCAATCAAGTAATAGGTAGCAAGAAAAACAATTATATGCACACAGAGTAAGCTTTCATTTAGTTCAAGTGGTGATTCAAGTATTTCAATAGCATTATAAAGACCTGAAATCTATTTAACCAATGGCAATACCAAAATCCCTGAAATTCTGTTTTCACATGAGACTGGATATTTAAACCCACATAAACTTCTATGGCAGGGCTTTTGTGGGACACTTATCTGTGCTCACCTCTATAAATTTCATCAGGTACTTCAGACATGATACAGAAATTATCTCTATATACAGCAGCAGTCTTGAAGGAGGGACAGAGCTTATGGTCAAAACATGCTGGCAATAACAATGGAGGGAATTTCAGGTCCCAGTCTGAGAGGGCAGGAGGAAAGGACTGACACTCATCAGCCCAGCCCTGGCAAGATCACCCACAGCAGAGGGTTTACCATGGCAGCTCACACCACAAGCACAGCCCATCCCTGGAAGTGTCCAAGGCCAGGTTGGATGAGGCTTGGAGTAACCTGGCCTAGTAGAACGTGTCCCTGCCCATGGCAGGGGGTGGCATGAGATGGTCTTAGAGCTCCTTTTTAGCCCAAACCATTCTGTGATCTGAGCTAAGGCTCTCTTGGGGTGGCAAATCACCACCATACCGTCCATGTGATGTCATGACACTGCCTGTGGTGATGGAAGGGGGTGTCAGAACAGAGGCAAAGGGCTGAAAAGCTCTTTAAACCCTCACCTCCCTCCCTCAGGTCCTGCCCCAAGCTTCCAGCAGCATGATTCCCATTTCACTGCAGAGAGAAAGGCTGAATCATAGAGGTATTGAAGTGGTAGGTTAAAATTGGGGCATTTAGTCCTTACATCTACTCAGAGATAATTGGCTTAATTTTCCCTGTTGTGAGGCCTTCCTGCCTCCTGCTGCCTTCAAAAGACATCAGACTGCACACACACAGATTAGAAAATAGCACTGACTGTTAAAATGTTTGATTACAGATATTTCCATAATCACAAGCAAACATGTCAGACTTAAATGATCCTACTCTTAGGCTCCCCACCTGTAAAACACGAAACAAGGCACTTCATGCACTTTTCTAAAGCAAGGGCAGTGTTATTTCTAGAGCTGGCTAAGGCCTTAGGCAATGGAAGAGCCATGATCAGAAAGTCCAGCGATAAGTAAGTATATGCTGCATAAAATATTTTAAGAGGCTTCCAGAGGCAGGAGGAGTTTCTTTGTACTAATAAATCCCTGCAGGTTTTGGTGCCCTTGAGTTCAGTGACATGGCTGAGATATACATGGTCATATAAAGACTGCAATTCTCTAAGCAGCTTTGTGGATAGCCAAAGGCAAGATCTACAAACCAGTCATTATCACAATTCATATCAATTACTTTTAAAACTGATGAAAAGCCAAAACCTTCAGCTCAGTAGGTGGCCTGTTCAAGTGCCTGATCCAGAGAGAACAACAAAGCATTTCATGTGTCCCCTAACTTCAGCAGGGATTGAGCAGGGACTTCACATCTTTGAGTAACAAATGCTGGAGCTCTGGACAGATCCTGATGGGCAACCAACCCCACAAGGGCCAGAGAATTCAGGCACTTACATTACTGCAGAAAAGCTGAACTTAATACAGATCCAATAAAATAATATTGCTTCCTTCAGCCACCCTCATTTTCAACTCAGTCAACAAGCATGACATCCTTCCATGTTTGGCCAGAAAACCAAGAGAAGTGTTTTCTGACCAAGTCACATCCCAGGACGGGAGCCAGGAGCCAGGGGCCATCTGCCAGCAGAGGTGGAGCAGCCCACGGTGCCTGGGGCAGGAGTCAGGGAGAGGCTGCTGCCAGGCTGGATGATATTTTGGCAGGATGAATGCAGCTCACAGGTCACTTGTCCCCTTCCTCATGCATGTCCATTGTCCAGTGAGTCAAAAGTCCCTTGCACCAAGCCAAGGAACAAGGTGGGAGCAGCAGTGCCCAAGGTCTCCTCACAGCATCCCGTGGCTATGAATGACTGCTGAACTTCAAGGCTAATTCCCTTTGCCAGATTCTCAGCTTCTTAAACTTTTACAACTTAAAATACTTATCTCTCCCATTACCTCAACCAGCTTGTTGATCTGTCAGTTGAGGAACATGTTGGCAAATTGGATGCAAATGTTTCTTCTCCTTGCCCTACCGTGTCCAAAACATACAGTTACACCATCCTGAACTCACATAAACTCCCAACTGGGTTTCTTTCACAACTGTAAAGCTGATTTGACTACAAGGAAATAGAAACAAATCACTTTACAGCCTCAAAGTTGGCTTCTGCTACCCAAATATCCTTTTCTGTGCCTTGGACCTCAACAATTCTCCACCAAATGGATCTGAGCACAAGTCATGAGTAGATGAGTTATTCCTAGAACATGTATTTTAGGGTATTTTATACTCAGATTTTTTTTCCTCATTTCAATTCCAAATATCTGGTTTTCCTTAATCATTCATATCCTTATTAAGGACCTTGCCAATGTCCATTTAAAGCAAATGATGCCTTCTTGAATGGGTCAGACCATCCAGAAAGCTACAACTTTTTCCTCTCATAAAATCTGTAATGAGAACTGTGTGAATAATTCTTTTTTTTTCTTTTTTTTTTTTTTTTTTTTTTTTTTTTTTTTTTTTTTTTTGTTTAATGCTTGAACTGAAAAACTAGGAAAAAGAATTAGTATAGAATGAGTCTTAAAACTGTTTCATTTTTCTCAAAGGAATGAAAATAAGCACAAAAACACAATAAATGTTTTATTGCAGTACTTTTCTCCTTTGAAAAATTATCACTGAATTTAGCAAAACTAGGCTTTAATACATGCAGACTGTAACTCTTTTATTTTCCCTTTCTGCATTTGATCTTTTTTTATTTTCTTCTGACAAAGTACTCTGCTAAACACAGCTGTTACTTCTGGATGTGGAGTGACCTGAAACTGCTTTTTTAGCAATAAAAGGCATCTTTCTCTCTCAAATTATTCTTTTATATCCACAGAGAGAAAGAGATCTAACCTTTTCCTCTCTTATAGGGCAAAACTAAGTATTCACTCATGGTGGGGTATGAGAATCAGCCATGGGATTTGACTTGTGCTGTGGCCATGGAAAACATAACCATGGCACAGAGGTAACATATCTAATGTCAAGGGCAAAATTATTTAAAGTGTGTTTCTTCTCTGGCTGTGTCACAGCAGCATTTCAGCTCTTCTTGGAAGCACAGGAAATCCCAGAGCAGCCCTGAGGAGAGGTATTTTGGTCCAGAGCAAGGACCCTGGGGTGCACCCTGAGCCTAACCCCACCTCAGATGAGATTCAGGCTGAGGGATTCAAAGCAAGTGGAAGCAGCCCTTGGCTCTTCCCTTTGCATCAGGCAAGCCTCAGCCAAATCCCTGGCTTTCCAAATCAACTTTTCATGACCTCCAAACTAATCCCAACCTTTGCACTGGACTCAGTACAACTGGCAAATTTATACTGTAAGCCTCATTAAGCCTCCTTCGGTCTCATAAATCCTATATTACCCAAGAACTGGCTATGTAGAAAGCACTCAGGGTCACACAAGACTAAGAGTGTGGCATTTAAATAACTCACACTAGTTAGATGTTTCCTCCACATAACTAGAAGCCTTCATTGAAACAGAATGTTGCATTTTGAGCATTACAATAGAAACCAGCATTAAACCTAACCTTGGCTGCAGATAAGGCATATTCCTCAGGGTGAAAATTTACTGTGAGTAAAACAAGCTGATGCAAACTCTATTTTCCTTCACCGCTGTGCCAAAGTTCAGCAGTAAGGTTCTGCAATGCATCTTTCAAATCCTGTAAAAATAACTTGTACTAATAATACAGAGAATGAAAAAGGCATAAAGCACATCAAGAGGCTAGAGCTTAAAGTATTCAGAGTGATATCAATATTCTCCATCGCAGAACTTGCAAATTTGAAAATAACTGTAGTCACAAGTTTCACAGAGGTTATCCTTGATCTAAGGGCAGGAATACATACCAAGAAAAAATTCAGAATAAGGCAGCCAAATCTACTGAGAACAGCACACAGCTTTTCTCTGTGGGGTGAACAAAATTCAGCCCTGACCATTGTTCTGCAGTAAATCCTTTCATATTCATAACCCCACCTGAACACTATTTTCTTACATGTTCCTGCTACTAAACACAAGGTAGCAATAGAACACTTTTTTAAAAGCCCAAACTGTACAAATCTTGAACATATCTGGCCTAAACCAATTCTACAACTCTGATTTTTTTTTAATTTAAAAAAATCTTCAATGAATAAATTTAAATTTTGAACTCCTAATACCCGCCTCCATGGTCTTCCAAATAACTTCTGCATCTGCAACTGATTCCCAGCCTCAGGCAGTGCACTCTGCTCAGCCTAAAGATGATCCCCAAATTCATTCACCTACCCAGCTATGAGAATGAACCCAGTGTTATTCACACACACAGGATGAAATTTGGAGTACCTTACTCAGAGCCACCAATACCACATTTCCACCTGTTTTCCACTTGAAGAACTAGGTGTTAATTCAGAATTTGGCTATGACTTTGTCTCCATTTCCCTGTTTCACACACTCCAATCTGGTCCCCACATCCCATTCCCTCCTTTCCCTTCTCTGGAAGAGCCAAAACTTGACTTCCCACTGGATCTCCGAACTTTTTTTCTCTGGAAGCTCAATTTGAACACATCTCCAAACTTTGTCTGGGAAATTCACAGCACTCACACTTGAAAATGACACACAGAAGAAGGGCTGGCAAAATGTTGTTTCTTTTTTGCCTGCCTTTCCTTTCCTCAAGAGCATGGACATTTCACCTAAAATATATGATTACATAGATTTTAGTCTCATTTATCCCCTGTACAATGGGAACTAACCCCATTCCCAATGATAGCTGTGGACTGGTCATCCAATAATACTAGCTTCTAAAAAATTAAAGCAAAATTAAACCTTCTGAAAGATGTAAATTAAAAAAATGTATATTATAGCCATTTTGATTTTTTTTCTTGTTAGAAATTTCTGTAAAGGAATGGGGTTGCTCTGCACACCCCTTCAAATCATCCACAAAAGGAAGAGCAAGAGAAACCTTGCTCCATCCTGCAGTAAAGAAGTCCCCACTTGCAAACAGCACAAGAAACATATTTTTATGTACAACAACAAGAATCCAGAGAAGCTCCACTGAGATTGATGGATATGACCCTTCTCTCACTTATATAAGTGATGTTTTATTAACTACAGGGGAATAAAACCTGAGATGACAGCCAGACCCTATCACATAAGTTTTTATCTGCAGCTCTCACTCCTCTCCATCTCTCCCATCTTAGGTCTGGTGAAAAGACCATTCACATTAGGGGAATCCCTTGCACTGCATTTCAAAAAGACATCAGGCCATTTCTCCACTGCACAAACACCAATCCCATGGCACAGGAGCAGGTAAGCTACAACAGGGGTATGGAGACAACACCCCATATTAGAGAATCCTTGCAAAGTTTGATTTAGAAGGGACCTTAAAGGTCTTTTAGTTCCAATCCCCCTGCCATGGACAGGGGCACCTTCTAGACCAGGTTGCCCCAAGCCCCATCCAACCTGAGTATCCTGCAACATGCCACACTTCACCATTTTACTCCAATGAGTCTGGAGGAGCAGCTCGGGAAATTTGTCCTGTCGTTTACAATCTTTGAAGTGCAAACTTCAGACTCACACAGAACAGAGAGCAGAAGTGATGTCTGTGTTTTCAGGTGAGCAAAGCTGCAGACTTCAAAGGTTCCGCACTAGTCTGCAAAGCCTCTTAAAGATTGTCACCTGAGTTTATCAAAAGCTGGCAGAAAACGCATCCATACATCCAGATAAACGTATTCTTTGATCTGAGTGATAAAAACAACTGTTTTTCTTCATGTAAACTCCTTTTTTTTGTAAATGTTTATGAACTGTGGGAAATTATGTCTCTGCCAGAATTTAAAATAAAGTGATTCAATGGGTTTGCCTTACACTTACCATTCATTATGTTCATAAACATTGCAGGAATCCCAATGGAGTTTTCAAGGAAGGTTCACAATGCTGTAGTTACCAGGGAAACACATGATAAATTGCTGCTATCTAAAAAAGAAAATCCCCATTAACTTTCTATTAAAGAGCAAGTGATGTGAACTATATGGAAAAATGCCTTTATGGTTACCATATTAAAATGCTGAGTGCTTTGTCCCAAGATTAACCAAATAATGCCCATGCTCTGACACTTTAATTCACTATGAACAGCATCTAGCACTTTACAGTCTATGTATGCCCTGCTAAAGACAGCCCAGTATTCAGCTGGATAATCCCAGGAACAGCAGACACCATGTGATTGTACTTGCAGTTAAAATATTTACAAGCAAAGCTTTGCTAAGCTGGGCTAGAAAAAAAATCAATGTATTTCACACCACAACAAGGGGTTTTGCCAATTCCCCAAGGCTTGTACAGGATATCCAACCCCAGATGAAGAGCTTAAAGGTTTAACAACGAGGTAATTTTTTGCAGAGAATAAACAAGGCTTCTCAGTGCATATTAACACCAGGCATTTGGTCTTGGAGCACAGGTGTTGCAGATCACCAATCACCTGTTTCTGCAGAGCACTGATGGAGTCATGGATGCTTCAAGTCTGCCTTGCCCTTTGTGCTTCCTGAGAAAACCACACGGCACCACCTAAGCAGCCACATAGAAAACCAGAAAAACTTCCTTGTTCAAAGCCCTCTTTGAGCTCTTGCAGTGTGGATGGGCAGCTGAAGCAGGAATCATGACCCTTAACCACTGCCCCCTGAAGGATCTAATGTCCCTACCATCTTTTGTTCACTCCCCAGCCTTTGAAACTGACCACAAGACTGCCTCCAACCTTACTGCAGCAGGAACAGGCTGCCTAAAGTCACCTTCAGCAGAAGCTAAATTAAATCTGCCTTCTTCCACAATAAAATGTCCTAAGGCACATTCCTTCCCTGTCCTCTCTCACACACCATCAGTTATTGTGTCTCAGCCTAGCAGAAGGTAACCCTCAACAAAGAACAGTAATTTCTCTGGCAGCTCCAAACTGGTTCACATTTCGCTGCCCATGTCTGTCACAATCAAGTCTTACAGAGTAAGACCTTGAATCACTATAGTGAGTTAAAAGGATTTATCCTGATTGAAGAGGTCACCTCTGAATTGATGACAGACATTCAGTAGCTGACTTACCCAAGTTTTCACTGTGAATTAATAAGAAAGCAGAGATATTGTCTGGTTTCTTGCTGTATTATTTCCACTTCTCTACTCTCTGGATTGAAGAAGACATTCATTTCATTGGAGCTTGTGTTAGGATGTCTAAGCTTTGCATCACAGGAGAGGATCTTTAGAAATACTTCTGACAAGTAGAGGCAGTGTTTATGGGATGTGGGAGTTAATTTTTCCCTCCTGATAAGACAAAGCAGTGACCCATTCTGAAAATGAAGACTGGCAGCTCATGATCAGTGTGGAGGAGAAAGACAGGGGGTGACATCAAAGTGAAACTCAGGAAGATGCTGGCACAACAAGGCAAGTGTGACACCCAGGACAGATCCTAAAGGAGAAGTGGTATGACAGGACAAGAGGACACAGCAATCCTTTATGGAAGGGTTGCTAAACATGAGAGTGCCCACCCATGGAGGTGTCCAAGGTAAAACTGGACACCTGGTCTAGGTGACAAGGCGGAGATCAGTCAAAGTTTGAATTTGATGATCTTGGAGATTTTCCAACCTTTAAGATTCAATGAAAGAATCTGCAAGATTTAGGCACAACCTGGAAATGAGGGTCTAGACCAAACTGAAAGAGCAGCATGAGCTGAAGGGTTGGGTGACAGCAGACAGAAACAGGAAAAGAGGTGGGAAAGGGAAGGCACAGTGAGCACAGGAGTACTGCTGGCAGGGCTTTTCCTTGACAGACCTGCAGGTCCATTCCTGCTCCAGGTCACGCTTCCTTACACACATCTCTAAGGCCATAACACTCTAGGGAAGGGAGGGATATTGGGTTCTGTCTGAAGGCAGGACACACACCCAACTTCCCTTCCTAGCTGTCAGGTCACCTGGCTGGTTTCTCATAATATCCAGAGGCACAACTTCAGTTGAATGTTTGACATCACACAGCTTCACACCACAGATTTAGCCCCAGCTGTAAATCAGTGTCAGCAGAATGCAAAATAATGGAACAAAAGTCTCATTTTAGTCTGTTGACCTGTTTTCTTTTTCCTTGCCTTATTTTTACTTTTACTGCTCTGCTTCTTAAATCTGTTCCTAAAACAAGCAAACACTTTTTGTTTCCATTTGCAAAGGATATTTTTAAAAAAACAAAACAAAACAAAAAAAAAAATCCTTCAAAAAGGAGTGAGAGAGACGCACAAACACAAAAAGCCAAAAAGAAACAGTGGAGAGGTATGTGTTATTGGACAAGTGTTTAATTTATGGAACTTGGCCGGGAGAACAAGAGTTTGAATTGTACTTCAATAAGTGGAGCTCTTAGAATAAATGTGGCTTGTAAAATTGTTTTACAGTCTGCTTTGCTGAACAGCCAACACCTCATGGAAACCTTTGAAAAACATTCTGTTTAGAAGCTATGGTTTTTATATTTCATATTTTCTCTATTTGTTTTCCCCTCTGGTTTTGTAACTGGAACCATATGCAGGAAAACAAGATTTTTGTGTCTTAAAATATCTACCTGACCTGACTACTTTTATTTTTAAAAAACAGATAGCATTTTGAAAATTCTTCACATATGAGGCACTTGGTTCAAACATGAAGGTGTACTTGTTTGATGTCCCAGTGAGCTACAGGTTTCCTGAATAACCTTAGGACAGTCATTTAGCTGAGACTCATCATGCCTCTCCCTGAGTACACGTGGTGCAGTTGTGTGCATCTGAGCTGTCTGTCTTTCCCATTATAGACAGAAAATGTGACAGCATTTGGGACATGATTCATCTGTGTAGGATGGGAGAGGATGAATCATGCTCTAGATGCATTTATTGACCAGCTCTTTGGTGGAAGTCAAGGCAAGATGCTCAGGTGCAGACATTCAGACTGCACACACAAACCCTCGTAGGTCCCCTCTCAGTGTCTCTGTGTCACCACAAGGATGAGGCAGACACTTCTGGAAGTAAAGCCATCCCATCCCAACAATGGTGGGATCACCACACACCTTGGTGATTTTCCTGGAGATGATACTGATCATTCCATGTCAGCCATGGATAGGCAACACAATCATAAGCCTTTGAATGGTTATAGGGAATATAGAGGAATGGTTATAGAGAATACAAGAGGAATAGAACTAGAGTTAGATAATGTATTAGAAAGAAATTATTCCCTGTGAGGTTGATGAGGCCCTGGCAGAGGTTTCCTAGAGAAGCTGTGGCTGCCCAATCCCTGGAGCTGTGCAAGGCCTGGAAGGTGTCTCTGCCCATGGCAGGGCGTGGGACAGGATGAGCTTTGATGTCCCTTTCAACACAAACTTCTTTATGAGTTCATGAATCCCTTTCTAACAACTCCATTCAGGAGACCTGTGGTAAGGAAGCCAAGCCTCCTCCTTCACAGTTAGACACATATGCATGTGTGTGTGTGGCTGTGGGTGTGCAGACAACCCAAACACAAACGGTGCCAGCACAGCTTCTACCACAGACACCAATAAAATCCATTAAATAAACTCTGTGCCTCCACTGGCAGAGTGGGAGATGCAGCAGAGGGGGAAAGAAGTAGTAAACTTTTGCCTTGGAGCATATTGCATTACATAGTACAGAGACTGGGAAAGGAAGACACAGAAAGGCTCCAAGACCACACTGTAAAAGCCAATTATCTAAATAAGGATGTAAGAATCCTATTTAGCCCCATTAAGCTACCCCAATTGCTAACTGTTATAGTTGTGCTTGTAAGGATATGATAGAACTGCTCTGGGATGTGGCTTTATTTAATGCCTGTGATAGGGAAAAAGGTCACTTGAGCACCCTTTTTTTCCTTTGGGGTGTTTTTTTGGTTGGTTGTTTATTTGTTTTTCTGTCCTTTTTTTTTTTTTTTTAAGGTCTGTGGCTAAGGGTTTTGTACCTATTCTCAGAAAATATGCTGCATGCATCCTCAGCAACTGCTCTGAAATGCCCTGCTTTATTCATTTGCTTTCAGCATCACAGGTTGATCCCTGGTAGAGCCTCACTTGGTAAAGTCATTACAACTAATCCAAGCGTTCTGCCACCATCCCAGAGTTTTTCCCTCTAGCTGTACATGGTATTTCTTCTCTATTCCTTTATGATTTCTTATGAGAGAAACGTGCTTTTGCAAACTGCTTCTTTTCAAGGCCCTTGTGAGGCCTCATCCCTTGAAGTCAATGCGTTTCTGATGACTCTGTTTTCAGCACAGGAGGGGAAAGATAATTTATCCAGGCTTGGCTTCAGGTACCTCAGTACATGGCCAAACTCCCAACACAAACAGCAGCCCTGTACTATCTCTGACTCCAATGTTACTCATCATCCCTCACGCTGGTCATGCACCATCTCACTGTTCTGACCAAAAAAAATGGTGGTTTTATTTTTTAATTTGCATGAGGACACCAGATCATGGAAGGCTTTGTGATGGTGATATGCTGGGAACGTTTTCTTTAGCAGAACAAGACAAAGAGAAACCCAGAGCTTGATCTGGGTGGTTTTAAAAACACACCTCTCTGTGCTGCCAGCACCCTGTGCCTCAAAAGCAGGCTGCAGCAGCTGTGTGCTGGGAGATGAGCAGGCACAGGTAGGTCTGGAGGTGAGTCCCAACCACCTGGCACTACCCTGCAGTCTGGAAAATGCTCTTAACAAGCAGGACTGCTCATTACCACACTGATGAATTGGTGTTTGCTGACAAAAGGCCCTTTCTCAAGGAATTCCTCATCAGCCCTAGGTGTGCCATAAGTGATTCAGGCTCTCATTAGACTTAATTAGATAATTGTTTGAATGATTTCTCTGTTATTCATGCAGCCTGTACCACTGAGCACCAGCCCATCGATAGACTGACAGGTGTTCTTTGCAAAGAAATGGTGGTTTTTTCCCAGGGTGAAATGATCCTGCAGAGATCACTGTGCCCATCATAACTCTCCAGGATCTTATCCAGCTGATGCAGCCCCTTGAGCTGTTCTTAAGTAAAGCCCCACAGCACTGCAGAGGTTTTCAGCACCACCAAATCTCTCTCTCTTTTTTTTTCTTTTTTTTGCTTTTTTTTTGTTGTTGCTGTTATTTTTTTGTTGGCTTTTTTTTTCCACTTCTTCTTTCCCCCAAAATTTGGTAATTCTTCAGCCTTCTTCTCCAGCCATGTCCCAGGCTGCCTTGCCATCTGAGGAGGGTGAGTGTGTTCCATCCAAGATGAGACTTATTTCCCTTCCAATCCATAAGAAGAAAGCAATCAGGAATCATAAAAAGGGGCTGGTTTTGGTTTTTTTTCTAATCCCCAGAATCTTCAACGCCCAACTTGATATAGATTACAGGCCTGTTGCAGATGGCTCAGTGATTTAAAAGGACTAGCCTGGGACTGCAAATCCCACTTCCAAAAACTTCAAGGTTGATCTTGGCAAAGTCTCTTAGGCTGGAACTTTTCTTGCCTGCAAAGAGACATCTGAAAGCTCAGCCACCAGGCTCCCTCTGCAGCCAGTGGAGAGAGAGAGGCAGAACACCCTTCTTTTTCTTCCTCTTCAAGAACTCATCTAGGTATGTTAGGAAAAAGAGATACCAATTACTCTCTGGAGATAATAGTTTCTCCAAACAGAGAGGAATTGACTGCAAAGGGGTCTAATATGATGACAATGTCCTTAACCCCCTAGAGTTAAATGATGTGAGCAAGACAAGAATTTTAAAAACACACAGGTCCCACATCTCAGTTTCAGAGGGAATTGAGCTGTGCAGTCTTGTAAGTACAGGGTTTAGGAGCTCTGATGTCATGTTTCTGCTTTGTAAAACCCGCAAGTAATTTTTCCTCGTGGGGTTTAAAATGAGCATAAGCTTTTCATGTGCTGTGATGACTTAGACACAGCCCCTTGGCATTTATTCTCCCTGCTGGTAACAGCTGTACTGCACAACTCACAGTGGTTATTGTTAACAGCAAAGGGACCACTCACCTTCCTTTATTGATGCATCCCTAAAACTTCACGACCATAAGACATGTTCCAGTCTCCTTTACACAGATCTAGTGCAGCTCTCTGAGCCCACCTCAGTCTTTTAAATCCTTTGGAAAACACTTCAGGGGGAACATGAGCAAATAAACAAAGCAGACAAAATGGAATAGGATCACAGAAGCATAGAATAGTTTAAGTTGGAAAGCACTCTAAGATCATCAAGTCCAACAATAACCCAGCACTGCCAAGGCCACCGCTAACCCATGTTCCCATGTGTCACATTCACACAGCTTTGGATCACTTTTAGAGATGATGATTCCACCACTGCCCTTGGCAGCCTGTTCCACTGTTCACCACAGAGTTATCTCTGTTACCAGATCAATTGCTAAATATTCCTGTGAACCTCTGTAGGGAAAGCAACTTCAGTGACAGCCAGGTGCTGGTCTGCAGTCTCTGCATTGCTCTGCAGTCTCTTCTCTTCTTGAGCTGTTGACTTCAGACTCAGTGTCCCTCCCAAAAATTATTGGATGCCTCATTAGAGCACCCAGGTTGAGCTGTCAATGGGAACAGCAGGAAATTTCTGTTGGCAGTTGTGAGCTCAGATGGCCTGACTTCCACCTGAAGGCTGCACCCAAGGAAATCTTACACAGCCCCAGTGCTCATGGAAAGAAACCAGACAGAAATACTTGGTTTTTCAGTAGGAGCTGGTCTCTTTCTATCTCAGAGAGATGTAAATTCCCAATATCTAACCAATGCAAGTTCCCTCAGCCTAGAGGACACATGGGAGGAGAAGGGGAACTTCAAGTCAGTGCTCCCTACACTTAAGTCTTCCTGGCTAGCCACAAGGAATAGCCAAATGACAGCCACCGAGGCTGCCTTAAACTGAAACCAAGAGCTGACTCAGCTTCTGGCCAGAATGAGATTACAGATCAGAAAACAAAGAGGGATAATAAAACCACCCTCTCTCTCTTCTTTTGCTGCTGGTTTGCTCCTGCACTGAGCACAGCTTTGCAGAACCTTCAAACCTCCCTGTTAACAACCCCACAAAGCATCCCTGGGCTGCAGGGCTGGAGCCCCTCTGCTCTGGAGCCAGGCTGGCAGAGCTGGGGCTGCTCACCTGCACAAGAGAAGGCTCAGGGAGAGCTCAGAGCCCCTGGCAGGGCCTGAAGGGGCTCCAGGAGAGTTGCAAAGGGACTGGGGACAAGGCATGCAGGGACAAGATAAAGGGAATTATTTTAAACTAAAACCAGGGAGATTAAAGTTAGATAAAAGGAAGAAAGTCTTGGCTGTGAGACTGTGGTACAGGTTGCCAGAGAAGCTGTGGCTGCCCCTGGATCCCTGGCAGTGTCCAGGGCCAGGCTGGACACTGGGGCTTGGAGCAACCTGGGATAGTGGAAGGTGTCCCTACCCATGGCAGGGCGTGGAATGAGATGGGCTTTTAGCTCTTCCCCACCTAAACCAATCTCTAATTACCTGATTCAAGATTTGCAGATGTCTATTCCTTGCACAACCACAATTTCTTTGTTTCAGACCATTTAATACCTTCTGTAATCGTCCTCCACGAGGCTCAGCACAAACTGAGGGATGCCTAGGTTTTGTTAACACGGTTTCACACAGCAGCCTCTCAGTTGCCGGTGCAGCCCTAGCCAGGCTGGGGGTGGAGGTGACCCCAAAGGCTCTCTCTGCCCTGGGGAAGAGCCGCAGAGCTGCCGGCAGAGAGAGCCAGAGCACCGGGGAACAGGAGCCGAGCGCAGGCTGCGCTCAGCAAAGCGCTGCCACGGGCAGGAGAAAACCAGCCTTTGTGCTTCTTCTGAGAGCATTTACAGCCACAGCCATTTTTGGCGTCTTCCTGTCACCGCTCCTCTCTGCAAAACAGCCTTTCCTTCAGCCAAGCATCCCTCCCTGCTGCTGCCACAGGCTCCAGCGCTGACAGCCAGCATCTCTGAGCCACCCAAAAAACAGGCTCCCGCCGGAAGGTGGTGCCCATATTCCACAAAACAGGGGGCAAGCCCTTCACAGCACAGCCCGCTTTGGGCAACACCTGGAAGAAACCCAGCCATACTACATGAAAATCACCAGAGCAAACCCCACAGCTGACGCCAGGCTCCCTCAGGCAGCAGGGATGCAATTTTGAGGGGTGACCTTCAGTGCAGCTCACCAGGCTGCAGTGTAGTTTATTTGTGTATTCTCTCTTTAAGGTTTATATGGTAATAGACTTTTTAATGAGCAAAGCCCCGCAACTGTAATTGGAAGGTTAATAAACCCCTACTCTTACTGAATATTCACTTGCTAACCAAGGAGCACACAGCCCTGAGCCGATGCTCTTGTCCTTGTCAAAAGCCACACGTGGATGCTGATTTCTGTGCAGTGCTTTGATGTTACCCCAGGTTGCTCTTGATGGTTTATTGAAGGCAGGTGTGGAATGAGGAGCATCACAGATTCCTGGTGATACACAAAAGCACCAACTCACTACATATAAAAGGACACACACTTCAGCCTCTCCTCTTGTATTTTCTCATCCCCTACTCTTTGCTTCTGTCCTGACAATTTGCACTGCTTGCCTCCAGCTCACTGCTGGACAAACTGGCAGACTCCCTTCTCAGCACCTGCCACAGTGGCTACACTCAACCAAGCATGTTCAGCACACGGGTGCTACCCAGTTTTTTGGCAGATGTCATGTCTCATGTCCAACCAGCAGCTTGTCACAGGCTGCATCAGGAGCTGGAGTGAGGGTGGGATGCTGCAAGGCACCCATGCCACATCTGTCTTTCCCCTTGCAGTTCTGTGCCTGTGCCACAGCCCCATGACAGCAGAAGGGCACTACCTGGTCCCCATCCCTAAGAGGAGACACCACTGCAGCACACACCTCTCCCAGCTGTGTATCTGGCAGATCCCTTCTCCATAAACACCCCATCTTTGATAAAAGAGATCACCACTGGGTTCTGGAGGTTGTCAGAGCGCAGCCCAGAAGGTTTTTAACACACTCTCTCTGTGATTTACAGTTACCTTTTACCATCACCCAGAAGAGCATGGAGCTTGGCGAGATCGTTGTGACTAAACATCCCAGTGAGAGGGAGATGTACAAGAAGGAAATGCCAAGAGCCCAGCACCTGCTGTGGAAAAGTGGAAACTGGATCCACCATGGTTTTGGGTATCTCACAGGAGAAATGGAAGAATATAGAGAGTGGATGAAAAGTAAGCAGAAGGATGTGTTTGGGGATATCCACATTGCCAAAGTACTTCCAATGAAGTGTGCCTCACCCCCTGAGGCAGAGCAGAAGCAGCATGGTCCAAGCTCATTGCAAACTCTGGCCTTTTAATTATATCACTCTCAGGAAGGCAGTCTCACTGCATCCTCTGTCCATCACTATGGCAGCAGGCAAAATTCAGCACAGTCCTAAGATGTGTTTCACACTAAATCAGTTACAAATCATTAGCATCATGTCTCATACAGCAGTGCCCAGAATCACACGGCAGGGCTGGGGCTTGAGTCTCATTTGTTACTGCCTTGGATCAGCCACTGTGTCTCATCCACCTGTGGGCTGATGACAGAGAATTGCCTCCTGGAAGAGGCAGAGGCTCTTGAGTTCCCAGCCTCGGGGGAGCAGTAATCACTGAGAGGGTGTTACAATGCCATAAGATAGGAGCCAATGCTGATCTCAAAAGTCAAGACAGGAGCAATGCATGAGAAGACAGTCCAAGCTACCTGTAATTACAGGGAGGAGGGTTTGAGAGGCTGTGTAAGACTGTGGGCCCTCTGTCACAGCTAGGGTTGTTAGCAGTGCACCTGCAGCTATGGGAGAGAAATAGGAGACATCCATTTACAGCCAGGCCAGTGTGATCTTCAGACACAGGGGAATATCTCCTCCTGCTTTCTCTTTACTCCAGTGGGCCATGCTCTGTAGACACCTTTTCTTACCCAGTGTTCTGGAAAGCTTTCACCACTGTCCTCTGGTTATATTTTGGCTCTTTACTTGTATCTGAAATTAAGTGTGCTGCTGATACTTGTTTCACCAAATACTAATCAAAATTAGTTCAGACAAGCTTGGTCATTTTCCTCTAAGGAACTCCTTCCTCTTCCTCCTCCTCCTCCTCCTCCTCCTTAACCCAGCCTGGAAGGAGTTCTTAGGAATAAGTCATTGCCCATATTCAGAAAATACCCTGGCATCTTACACTGCATCTAACCAACAGTCAAATTAAGACAATTGATTTCAAATCTTGAAGAAGATAAAAGCTGCATATACACATTGCATGAACATCTGAACATCTTATACCTGCAAGCAGCTCCCCTTTCCCATCCATTTTCCTTGCATCATCCTTTAATAACACAGCAGTTCAGAACTGGTTGCAGTTTTCCCAGAAGAGAGGCAGAAGAAAAACTCAAGCCAATTTGCAGTAGGAGAACCAGCAGCAAAAAGTTATTGCAGTGCCCTCATCCCACCTTCCCCCTGCACTCACCTGAGGGATCTGTGCTTGGTGTCTGTTTACTCTGCCAAGGTTCAATAACCTTCTCTAAAGAGCAATAACTCCTTGTCCTCTGGAAATGCCTCTTTGCCCTGAGTACAGTCCAAGCTATAATTACTGCTTTCTAATTTAGATTCTTAAGCTCTCAAAATACTTTTTAGAAACCTTTGACCCCATCTCCTATATACGCCATAGCTCCATGTTCAGGCTTGCTGATTTTCTTTCTAAAGCAGCAATATTGCTTCCTTTTCATATTTCCCTATATATGTACAAAGTATTTTCAGAGTTCTGCTCTGCACTTGAATTATACACCAAAAAGTGCCTCCTTATTGAATTTACAGCAGAATCGAAAGTGATCTACCGTGTGAGTGATCCTTTAACTATTCTCTGACCACCATAAATAAATCACTTGTTTGTCTGTCCCTCCATGAATTTTACAGCAGTGCCCAGTCCATCCCTATTAACTCTCAAGTGCCAGATGAGAAATAAACAGTGACAACAATCTATCAGATACTTGTTCACAGAACTGAAAATATTTCACCTCTGTTCTGTGCCCAGAAAGGGGCTGCAGAGATTGTGCCTTGCTAAAAAAAAGATGTCTTTTCAACAGTGTTTTGCCTTGATCTCCTCCAGACAAGCCCTTAATGGTTCAGCTGGTGGACTGGATCTTGCGAGGGACCTCCCAGGTGATGTTTGTCAACAACCCTCTCAGCGGGCTGATCATTTTAGTGGGGCTTTTCATCCAGAGCCCCTGGTGGATGCTCACAGGCTGCACTGGAACCACTGTGTCCACATTAACTGCGCTGGCCCTCAGTCAGGACAGGTAGGTGGCACCTCGTGCACTGGATAAAAATTGATGGTTGTGACATTATTCAAAGCCTACTGATGGGTCACTGCCCCTTGTTAGAGACAGAAGACTCAGGTGAAGACAGAGCTGTGGCCCAGAGGAGCTGGCCTGTCCCTGTAGGTGGTTCTTCCTCCCTGCAAGCCACCCTCACAACCACGCGGGCCCTGTGAGTCACAAGGATCCATCATCCCGCAGTCCACAAACTTTCCCCTTCCACACACCACTCAAAGCAGTACCTCAGTAATCCCACTGCTTTTTCATCCCTTCCACCAGGGGCAGGACACTTACAAATTGCATTTCGCTGTGTCCCAGGGGTGGGCCTGTCTTTCTCCTAGGCCGCGTGGGTTCGGCCTGGGCTCCCTGGAACTGCTCTGGGCTGGCAGCAGGGCAGGCTCCTTAGCCTTTTCCCAGAGGAGAAAGAAGGATTAAAATCTTACTAATAATTTGTTTTCCCTTTAGTTATTAGAGCTTTTAGTTGAAAACAGAGCCGGCAACTTTCTGAGTCTTACGTTAAAGCCCACCTGCCCCTGCCCAGCTCAGGCCACATAAAACTGGACTGGGCCAGTGTTACCTTATAAAAAAACACCCACAAAAAAAAATAAACTTTCCCAAAATTTTTTATCTTTATATATGTGTTTCACAAAAACACATAAACTTTCTCATTAGCGTAACAACATATCAATATTAAAATTCCAACACTAATGAACCCTTGTCAAACACAAAAGAAACTACCCAAATCTCAACAAGCAAAAATTTCAAAAAGCCTTTACAAACCACCACAGCCACCTTCAGCAAAGCTTTCTGCCTCTCAATTGTTTCCATCACAGGTCATCCATCGCAGCTGGGCTGCACGGCTACAACGGGATCCTGGTGGGCCTGCTCATGGCTGTCTACTCGGACAAAGGGGACTACTACTGGTGGCTTCTCCCTCCTGTGGCAGTGATATCTGCAGCCTGGTAAGTGCCCTGTCCCTCTGAGGAACAATTCCCAAAGGATGGGTCTGGCTACAAACAGCTCGGACACGTTGAGGGCCCCCCTGTGCCTTACACCAGTAACTGTCGTGGTTTATCTTCTCTTCCAGGGTCGGGATTAAATGAGCAAGATGGTATTTCTTGTTCAGACTCTGATGTTTATTAGTTCTTATCTATATTACAGTCTTAAAAACAGTGAGTTCTACAGCACTTCAAGCTAACAAACTAAAAAATTTGGAGGTTTTAGTGGTTTTTTAGCTCTGTCTCTCTCTCTACAAGGCCTTTTTAGCGTAAACTGCCCAATTATGAAATGCCACCTAAATTATTTTTACTTTTAACCCAATAACCAACCACCCGTGGCCCACAATGCAGACATTTTTACCCTATTACATAGTATCACCCAAACCCATGAAGAAGGTGAAGAAGAAGGACTAGCCTCTACCCTAAAACCTCCATCTTGCTTTATATATAATACTATATTCTAAAACCTTAAACTCTGAAGTTTCCACCAGATGATATTGCACATTTCTATTCAAACTACACGCCCATGATCTCAGTTCTGTCACTCAATTTTGGAAGCCTTCTCCACAGCCTCAGGTCAAATGCAGTGTTCTCCTGGGGGTCAGTGCCTGTCAGCACAGAAAGTCTGACATTTGCAGTGACCAGGATTCCAACAAGTAACTCCAGACTTGATGGCACTGGAGGGTTGTGCTCATCAGCACACAGAGCTCATGGGGGACGTGGAGGGCACAGAAACACTGATTAAAGCCCACAGGCAAAGCAGCTCCACCCAAACCCTCTGAAAATGGCCCTCAACAGCTGGACACACACAGGCTGGAGCTCATTGCACTCAAAACCAAAACCAAAACATTCCTTCCTCATCCAGAACCAACTCTGGGCTCATCCTGGGGCTGAATCCAATATTTCCCGTCTCAGATGTGCAATCAGTCATGAGCAAAATTAATTTCTCCAAGAAGCTCCAAAGGACAGGCTATGCCCTTCCAGGATTAAATTCTGCCATTTTTAAGTATAGATCTGAACAGCACTGCAGAATCTGTTTAACAGCCTTAACTGAAATTAATTTCATAGTCACATTTTAATCACTGTAAGCAGTAAGATGCAAGCCCTTATTGGATTTTCACTGCTTTTAAGATCAGATTTGTTTTATATTTCATTTCTTTAGTCATTCTCAGCAAAGGTCATCTTATAACAATCTCTCAAAACCCAGGATGTGTTGCAAGAATGTTTATTTTGTCTTATCTGCCAGAATCCCTTGAGGCTTTTTGTTCAAAATTTTCCTCATTGTTTAGTTCACAAGTCTTGAGGGTAGAGCTGAAATATTTTAAAATCAGACACTTCAATGATTTTTGTAACCGATGCTTTGACTTTCAGCTGTAGAAGTCAGCATTTATTTAACTGTTTCCTTTTTTCCTGACAAGATGTGCAAGTGACAGAAGATTTGTATTTCAGCTCAGAAATTAGGACACCATTTTCACTGAAGTACTGATTTATTTTTTTTTCTACAGCTGCAAGCAAGGAAATCTGTAAACTCCTTTGGGAACCAAACTTGTCAAAAAAAGAATAGGCTTCATCTGAGATTACACAGGAAGAGCAAAGTGTTTTTTGCACTGATAGTGTCTATACAGCAGGACATAAGATGT
Source organism: Tychaedon coryphoeus (assembly GCA_013398595.1). Taxonomy (NCBI): domain Eukaryota; kingdom Metazoa; phylum Chordata; class Aves; order Passeriformes; family Muscicapidae; genus Tychaedon; species Tychaedon coryphoeus. Next base: position 645,052 of record WBND01000485.1, read on the forward strand.
TGCTTTTGAAATGTCAAATAATTTGGATGGGGTTGTTTTTTGTTATAACCAGCTTAATGACCTTCTAGGGCTCAAATGCAGTTCCTTGAAAAATTAAAAGTTTTTAAATTGATTTTTTTATAAGCTATAATGTTCACTGCTACTTGGAGTAGACCATAAGAGCCCTTCAGCTCACCTGCAGCAGAAGAGCTCAGCTGGAAGGAGAACACAAGCCATTTGCACCAAGGACTGGCACCCAATATGCTCCCATAAAATCCTTCATGTAGGACACACACTTCAGGTGGAAATCAGGCAGTCTGGAAATGTCCTGAGAAAAGCAGAACAAACAAAGATTATTATCCAGGTTCTACAGAAAAGAACTTTGGGAAAGGCCATGGTGTTTCAACATTTACCTGTTTTTTTGTGTTCTGACTCTAGGCTGAGCCTCACCCCAAATACTTTACATGCTAAAAATATTCAATCAAGCTATTTAAAAACAAGTCTCCATTTTCCGTAAATGCTGTATGATTTTGGATGTCACCTGGACAGCACAAAATTACATCAGTCAAAGTCTGAGTGAAGTCTGGTACCAATAACTTTCCGAGCTCTGCTACAGTGGTGGCTTCATCTTACACTCTGTTGGGCCTCATAGTCCCAAAAATAGTGTCTAACATAGTAAATATTTCCCGCTTTTTAAAATTTTCCACCCTCTTTGATCACTTCTTCTGCTTTATTTCTCTTTCAGAGCCTTCTCCTGATACCCCTCAAACTGTTTAAACAAGAACAAAACAAAACAAAACAAAACAAAACAAAACAAACAAAACAAAGGCAAAAAAAACCCCAAATTAAGTAATTTTCAACCCCCTCCTGCCACCTCGAGACAGCAGCTTTTTTAGACCATCTAAAGTTCTCCACAGTTCTTCACATAATGTTCCCAAAATTTCCTTTTCTGTTTATTGTTCGAAGTTTAAACTGGATAGTAAGTCAGATTGCCTGTCTCTGTCCATGCCCAAATGCTGTATTGGATGCATGCATGGATGTGAGATTATATTTTCAGAAAGATGAAAAGATTTCTACAACTCTTTATTTGATGTAGATTAAGATATTAAGGTATCCCCCATCTGACATTGCTACAAGAAATTGTACTGGCCTTTATTTGCCAAAATTACAATTTTGTGGCTGAAGAGGCAGACCACTATAAATTGTGATGAACAAGATACAATTATATTATATTACATTATAATTGTAATTATATTTCTTCTCCTGTTTTCAGCCCAGTCCTGTCCAGTGCTTTGGGATCCATCTTCAGCAAATGGGACCTTCCTGTTTTCACTCTGCCCTTCAACATTGCGGTGACCCTGTACCTGGCAGCCACAGGACACTACAACCCCTTCTTCCCCACAACCCTCATCAAGCCCGTGGCTGCAGTGCCCAATATCACCTGGTCTGACATCAACGTGCCACTGGTAAGCTTCACACCAACAGGTTTATGGGGTTTCACTGAGAAGGTGAGCACAAAGGCACTCACCTCTGGGTGAAACTTTAAGGTGGGTCAGAATGACTCAGGAGCAATTCACAGAGGTACAAGGGTTGGTTCAGTGCGAACAGAGCAGTGCCACAAAATCCCCAGGGATAGTCCTGGTTGATCCAGCAGAAGGGCTGGTGGAACCTGAGTGAGCAGAGAACATGAGCCTCTCATTCCACTCAAACTTGGCTTGTCCCAAAACTAGTCTTGAGTGTGCATCCAGGACACATCTGGATATGGCCTACTGCTATGCAGATATGGTTAAAAAAACATCAGCAACACAGTCAGTGGCAATAGGAAAATTCAGAAGAGGCATCAGGATTTCAAAGTGACAGAAACTCATTTATACGCAGTCCCCTCATGTCTAGCTCTAGCTCTGGAGCATTGCCTTCCCAAAGGAGATAGGATAACTGGTCCTGAGGGTTGTATCCAATGGTGCAGGGTCCCAGTGGACATCAGGGACAGGTGCTGTCCCTCAGGGGTCCATGTGGACACCATGTTATTGAATATCTTCATTAATGACACAGGCAGAGGGATCAGGGACACCCTCAGTGAATTTGCGGATGGCACCGAGCTGGGACGTGCAGCTGGCACTCCTGGAGGATGGGATGACATCCAGAGGGACCTGGACAGGCTGGAGAAGTGGCCCAGGGGAACCTCTGAGGTTTAACCAGGCCAAGTGCTGGAGCTGCACTGGGTCAGGGCAGCCCCAGGGTCAATCCAGGCTGGGGATGAGCAGAGGGAGCAGCCCTGGGAGAAGGAGCTGGGGGTGCTGTGGGTGAGAGCTGGACCTGCCCCAGCCTGAACCCCCTGCCCTGGGCTGAGCCCCAGCGTGGGCAGCAGGGCAGGGGGGATTCTGCCCCTGTGCCCCTGTGCTCAGGTGAGACCCCACCTGCAGAGCTGCCCCAGCCCTGGGCTCCAGCAGCACAAGGACGTGGAGCTGCTGCAGCCAGGGCAGAGGAGGGCATGGAGATGATCAGAGGGATGGAGCAGCTCCTTTATAAGAAAAGGCTTGGAGAACTGGGTTTATTCAGCCTGGAAAGGGAGAAGGCTTTGAGGTGACCTAACTCAGGCCTTCCAATTCTGGGAGAGATTGTGTGGGAAAGGTGGAGGGAGACTACCTACAAGAAGCTGGAGGGACATTTGAAGCCATTCACCCCAAAGAGAAGTTACTTCAGTTTGAAAGAGTACGTTTAGACTAAGTATTAGGAAAAAAACTCTTCCCTGTAAGGATGGGAAGGCCCTGGCACAGGCCCAGAGAAGCTGTGGCAGCCCCATCCTTGGAAGTGTCCAAGACCTGGTTGGATGGGGTTTGGAGCACCCTGGAATAGTGGAACGTGTCCCTTCTCATGGCAAGGAGTGGAACAAGGTGATCTCTAAGGTTCCTTCCAGTTCAAACCATTCTGGGATTCAGTGAGGTACTCAGAGTCCAACTCAGAGCTAGGGTTTTTTCCTTCCCTTTTCAGCCAATAGCTTGGACAAAATGTCTGCTGTGTCCCTCAGGGCACAGACAGACAATAAATAACAAGCCCTTTTCTGCAATCTGCTGCAGCTCTTACAATCCATCCCAGTTGGTATTGGCCAAGTGTATGGTTGTGGAAACCCCTGGACTGGAGGCATTTTCCTTGTGGCTCTGCTCATCTCCTCCCCACTGATTTGTTTAAATGCCACAATTGGATCCACTGTGGGGATGTTTGCAGGTAAGAAATACTGACCAAATCATTTTTGCAACCAAGGTATCTTGATCCAAACTGTCCAGACTTTAAAGTTGCATCAGCTTGGCAGTAGTTCAGACAAGACTCTCATTTTCCAAACTGTCTTTGAATTTGAAAGCTCCTAGTAAAGGTCACACAACATAGTGCAGGCAAGAACAGAAGCAGATTTTCTCTAAACTTTGCATTTCTTGTTAGATTTGTAGCTCAGCCAGGTGGTTTGTTCCACCTTACTTAACCCTGTAGCCACTGGATGTGATAAATCCCATGGAGAGCATGAGGAAACCTGGTGAAAGACTTTCAGAACTGATTTCTTGCCACCACAATTGCTTTAAATGATGGCCACAAGCAAAGGTCTGCCTCAGAACTAATCAGCCAAGGAAGAGAAACAGACTTTTCTGAGATGCAGTTTGCTCAGTCCTGCTGTGGATTTGTCAAAATACCAAAATGAATGTCACTAAAAATGTCCTGTCTCTCCACTAACCAAAGAGAAACAATATTGAGAGACATGAAGCAGACTCTAGAGGTTAGACAGCATTAATGCCACTTAAGTGACCAATTTTAACAAATACTGATGATGGAATAAGTGTAGTCTGATTCCTTGGAAAATGCAGTGATCCAACAAGTTCTGTGCTCTGAAGCACTTTGTACAAGATGTAGCTGTCTTATATTTATGTTTTTAAACAAAACTGTCCACAATTTGTATAGTTAAAAGCATATGGAAGGTCTTGTGTGACATTCTATCTAGAAGGGAAAGGTCAGGAGGAAAGTTCATGGGGACAAGCATGGTGATAAAACAGAGGACAGATGAGGATAATATAGCAGAAAATGCATTAATATTGTAAGTATTAGGACAGTGGCCTGTGTACTACACATTGAGCTTTCCTTTTCACTCCTGAAGCCTGTGAGAAATCCTGCAGAAGTTTCTGAGAGGTTAGAGGGGCAGACCCCCAAATCCTATCCCTATGGAGAATTTCCACTGCACAGGTGAAATGCCCACCTCTAGTAACTAGACCACATCTCACAAAGGTCGCTAGGAAAAAATGGAAAATTCTGCTTGCTCCCACAAAACACACAGTTGTGCATCTAATATTCAAAATTAGGGTATGTATGAGGTTTAAACAGTGCGTGTGAGCACAGCTTTCTGCAAGGAGGACATCCAGGTGAGAAGGTTCTCCCACACTCTGCCTGGATCCTCCACCTGGATGTGTGGATACAACACACTCAGTGAATACACTGCAAGTTTTGTCTGAACTCAACCTTTGAGACTGGGCCAAATTCCACAGCAGGGACATTATCAGAGCTCCAAGAGAGCCTCCTTTGACATCCTCCCTTTTCTGCGTGTGCGAGAACAGACAAACCCCTCTTGATGTTATGAGGAAGAGATGACAGATTCCTCCTGCAGGTTCCTGTCATACTTGACCTCTCAGCCTTGCCCTTTGTCTTGCAGCCCTGAGCATTGCATCCCCGTTTGACAGCATCTACCTTGGCTTGCACAACTACAACTGTGCCCTGGCCTGCATCGCCATCGGGGGCATGTTCTACGCCCTGACCTGGCAGACACACTTGCTGTCCCTTGCCTGTGGTGAGTATCTTTTACATAAAGGAAGGCAAAAATTTGTGCAGGTAGGCAGCTTATGTGGAGCACAGGTTTAGAGCTAACCATCACTCTGTCTGTCCCAAAAGTAGGTACTGTGCAAGAGCTGTTTCTCTGGTGGCTTCAGTGTTGGGCTTGATTGTGTGAGTGCAGAGAGAATAGAGAGAGACCCTGACAAGGTGGAAACATCTAGGAAGAATGAAAGTACTGTTGTGAAATGAGCACAAATTAATCCATGAGCATGTTTAACAAATTAGAAAGTCAACAGATACATAGAAGCATCTTTGTAATAATTACACATTTCACTGAGGGAAATGTGTCATAAGAAGGGAGCTGTTCCACCAGGTCAGTTTAAAATCCATCTACCCATATCCAACAGCAGCCAAAACCAGGCACTATGACAAAAGTTTAAGAAAAGAAATTTCCCATTAAAGACATTCCTGTGAAGATATGCCCAGGCTCCAATTATCTTTATCTCAGTGTCAGAGCACAGTTTCTGGATTTCTCAGTAGCTTTTCCTTCCTCGACTTAGCCTTTGGGTGCCTGACCTTGCCTCCTGTTCTGCCATCCCTGACATCCTAGGGCAAGGAGACCCTTTGGTAACTGGTTGTGGTATGAAACCACAGGGCAGAGAATTTCTGAAGTCCAGCACTGCTGGAGGATTTCTGCAATTCCCACTGCATGTGGGTCAGGTCATGTCAAATAAAAAGAAATTGAAAGAAACGCCACCATTGCTTCATCTTGACAAAACCACATTCTTCATTCACTATACATCTCTACAGAGCACATAGGACAAAATGTAGTCACAGAATCATTTGTGTTGGAAAATAACTCCAAGATCATGGAGTCCAACCATGCCCCAAGCACTACTCAGGCCACCACTGACCCATGTCCTCAAAAGCCACGCCCACAAAGCTTTTAAATCCCTCCAGGAATGGGGACTTCAGCACTACACTGTGCAGCTGTGCCAGGGCAGGACAATTCTTTCTGTGAAGAAATGTTTCCTTAATATTCAACCTAAATCTCCCCTGTACAACTTAAGGCCATTTTCCCTTGGGATATTTCAACTAATTGTTTAATTCCAGCAGTGATCCTCACTTTAGGTAGCTGAGAGGATATTTTGCTGCGCATTTGGACAATGCTGCTGGTTTTTATATTTTCTTTGGAGAAATGAACAATATTTTCCTCATCTTGGTCTCTCTTTGGTCTTCTCTTCTCAGCATTATTTTGTGCTTACTCTGGAGCAGCTCTTGCTAATGCCCTCTCTGTGGTAAGTGCGGGATTTTGTGTTTTTCCTGAGTTTTTTAATGCATTTTTTTTAACTGCATCTTGATTCGTTCCGATATAATGTTGAGGAAATGTCTCAAAATTCTCCATGTCAGCTTTGACAACACTGAAATGAGAATGTTGCAGTCAGTTGGCAGGTCTTGTACAAACCCTGTGTCAGCTGAATTGTGCCCCTGAAGACTTTATATCTGATAATAAGATTTCAAAGACCTTTGGAGCATGTTATCTACAACAAGGTTGTGCACATGTGAGTTACAGCAACAGCATATGGTTTAAGATTGAGTACTTAGCTGAACATTATCTTTCAGCAATTCCAAATAATCTAAATTTTCATTTTCTTCTTTCAAACTCTTTCTCCAACCCTACCCACAGATATTACTGAAGTTTGAACTGAGTATGAGAACTAAAATGAGGGGGAGACTGTTCTCTTTAGTACAAAGTTAATATATTTGGACAAATCAAGAAAGGGGTGAAGGCAGAAATGCCAGGCTCTGATTCTTCTTTAAGATCTGAGAGATTAAAGCAAAACCATATTTTAATTAAATTGATTTACTAACTTGAAAAAAATATTAGAACTAGCAGCTTCATGTACTGAATGTTTTCATCTGGCACCCTCTCAGTACTATGTAGGTCCTTGCATATGGGCTGCTTTAAGCACACCTGCTTTTGAGAGGCATCAGGAAAAAGGACATCCACTTTTTACCCCTGTGATCTTGCTTTTGGAAGACCTCAATTCAGGTCCAGTGGTGGGGGAACAGAGAGGGCTGAGGGTTGGATGTGATGCCAGTGTCATAGAGTCATTGGGGAGAGTGAATCTATTTTACAGAGGAGAGAGGGTAGAATTTGGCTCTTTTATTAGAGAATTCAAGTGTCTGCATGTGAGCAGGGTGCCTTGGCTTTAATTGCAGTCATCAGAGCCCTGGAGCCTGATTCTGCTCCTTCAATGCTGGTACCAGGTTCCACTCAGCACCAGAACTGGAGCTGCACCTCTGGCAGCCTTGTAATGGTGGTGGTGTTTTTGCACCACTTAATTAGTGGCTTGTCTGGAGTCTCTTCTGCCTTCACTCAGAGCCAGGATTAAAAAATACAGGAAGGAAATCAATTTTCTCGTGTTCAGGCTTGGTTGTTTATTAAATCTTATCAAAAGTACAGAAAGTTCAGCAACACTTCTAGCCACCAGCTATAAGCGAGCAAAATAGAGATGAATCCAGCTGCTACAATGTCTCTTAAAGCTAAACAGTCCAATAAAGGACTAACACCTATACTGCTTATACTTTTAACCCAATAACTAAATTCCCATGACCCTCAGTGTGGCACTGACATTCCAACCAGAAACTCCTACCTGAAACCATGGAGAAGAAGGAAGAAGAGCACCGAAAAGGGACACTACCCAAAATCCTCCATTTGTCCCATACCCATTACTATATTATAAAAACCTCATATTTAAAACCCTTCACCATGTGAACACACACACTTCTATTTAACTACATGCCCCTGATTTTAACTCCATCACTCAAATTTGGAAGCCTTCTCCTAAGCCTCAGGTCAAAAGCAGTGTTCTCCAGGGAGTCAGTGCCTGACAGCACAGAAAGCTCAAAAAACTCAAGTTTCTGGGATCCAGCACAGCATCAGATACTTTGTGCAACCTCACACACTCTAGGTGAAAAACAGACCTCAGCTTGGGCAGCTGAAACCACATTTGGTAGCCACTGTGTCTCCAGGGAAAGCCAGGCCCTCCCAGCTTCCCAAATATAAGAATTTAGCTGCAGACAGACATAAGTTGAGGTGTTAGGGCGTGGGTTGTGCTCAATGATCTTGAAGGTCTCTTCCAACCTAGCCATTCTGTGAATTCTGTGAGTAAGCCAAGAGACCAGAAGGTGGTACCAGAGTGCATCCCTGTGTGTGTCCTGTCCCCCCCAGCTCGGGCTGCCGGTGTGCACCTGGCCCTTCTGCCTCTCCGCGCTGCTCTTCCTGCTGATCTCGTCCGAAAACCCGGCCATCTACAGAATGCCCCTCTGCAAAGTCACCCACCCAGAAGCCAACAGGATCTACTACCTGAGAATGAAGAGAAGGGCCTCGGAGAGCAGGAGGGAAGAGCAGAAGAGGAAGGAGCAGAAGCTCTCTGACAGCCCAACTTTAAGCACCGGGGGTACCCCACTGTGCGCCCCCAAGAGCCGCCACGCTCACTGATGTCAGGCACACACAGCTGTGCAGCTTGGGGGCAGTTTGGGGGCAGCTTTTCAAACCTCACCCAGGCACAGCACAGCCACAAACACCACTTTTGCCAGCAGCCTGCAGGCTTGGGGATTCAGCGTTGCACACCGGGGAAATCATGGTTTGCCCTTGAGCTAAGCTTTCCAAAAAGCACTCAGGTAACATAATAACAGCTGCCTTATCAATCCACTGGCTGTTAACTTGAAAGTCACCTCTTATCAATAATAATTATAAGAATAGGCAGAAGAACATTAAAGCTGACAAGAGGCTGCATTTAATTTCAGAGGTGTAATTTAACAAAATAAATATGCTGAGAAGGCATTGGTGTCTAATAATAATAAATAATGTAAGAACTAAGTCAAGAGCTGCACTTCAAATTAAGAGCATGTATATTTGAAAGTGAAATAAACAGACTGTTCTCTTCCTTTCTTGTGTGCCATCAATGTCTAACCCTTTTAATACCTCTTAACAGCTACAACACATGCAGGTAAATATTCTTAGAGAGCACATCCTGTAGCACTTTTGGTGCCATCTCCTGGCTCCTCATTAAGTGTCAAGGCAATGAACATATATGCTTTAATCAGACTAGAAGAGTGACTAGCTAGCAATGATCAAACATTCTTCTTTTCCTTAAATAATTTTCTGTCTTACAAATAGAAGATCTCTCTCTCTCCTGCTGATTGCAGGATAGCAAGTCTGAATCCCTACATACATCCAGTGGGAAATAAAAAAACCTCATGTAAAGAATTTACTGCTGGTGGCAGTTCTTTCTCTCCCTTTCCTAAAGCAGCTGATCCTTTCCATTAAACCATGAGAAATTAACAAGGCAAAGGTTACCACTGACACTTTATGCCTCCTCAAAGTCCTTACAACAGGGAAGCTCCAACTGTCCTGAGGAGGATTTTCTCAGGAACCTTTTCAAAAATCTCTGTGAAGGAAGCCTGACAGAGAGGCTTCCTCACTCTAAAGTTCTTTTATGAGGTCAGCTTAAAATCACAGATCCAAGGGATGTGAACATTTAAAATCCAAAGGGACTGTGCAACCACTAATGCTCAGGTCAGATGCTGTCCTCTCTGCCTCATGATGTAGGGCTGTTTTGCAGATCCACATGAGAACTTTTGAACAGGTGAGATCCCAATTCTGAAAACCACTTTTAAAAGGGTGAACCTGGTTGCTGCTCATGGGATTATTTGTGCCTTTATCACCAAAAATCCAGCAGCAGACC